>CABHPQ010175638.1:21651-70133 GCA_902168405.1 Peromyscus aztecus
GAAGGAAGGAAGGAAGGAAGGAAGGAAGGAAGGAAGGAAGGAAGGAAATACTTTTCACTCATATTTAAATGCAGAGTAGCAACTCATAAAAATGTAAGCACACATATTGAGCTACACAGACATAATATCTTTACTTAAATAGATGTGTAGTATTTTTGCTTATGTTTAAGTCAGGCTTGCCTCAATATGACCTGGACGGCACCTACAGAAAAAAGAATGTCATTTCCCAAGAAGAGTTTATGGTTATGTGATGAAAAACTTCAGAGGCAGTTCATGCCACCATGCTGGAAATACTGTACTTTTCTGCTTTTCTACAAAGCATAGATCAGATTTTACCTGGCTACTATAACATAAATTAAAACTCATATGAATGTAAGCATAAGTAATTAAGAAAGTCTTAGGCAGAGCCAGGCGGATCTCTGTGAGTTTGAGGCCAGCCTGGGCTACCAAGTGAGTTCCAGGAAAAGGCGCAAAGCTACACAGAGAAACCCTGTCTTGAAAAAACCAAAAAAAAAAAAAAAAAAAAAAAAAAGAAAGAAAGTCTTGGGATGGTTCTTTGATGTCGTCATGGGCTGTAACTGATCCACATATTCAAGAGTCAAGCCACTCAATAGTATAGCATTTGCATAAAATATTTCAACATGTAATATTTCAATTAAAATACTTTCCCAAAACATCAACAAGAAAATTTTATTCTGACCTTTTAGCAGTTTGGAAAACACAGAGAGACAAATAAATAAATAAATAAAAGTTCAGTGATTTCTTGTCTTTGTAAAAGTCCACATTTGTTAATGGCGTATGCATGACAGGCTACAATTTAAATGTGCCATGTAAAACTCAGAGGTTACTAGATGTATGACATAAAGTCTCTTTCCTTCATTGACATTTCAAAGTCACTGGAGAAGCGTGACTCGATATTTGTTCTAAGAATTGACCAATGACTTTTATGAACAGGGACTGTTTTTCACACATTTTGAAGTTCATTAAAATATTTTTCTCTGGGTGGTGGTGGTACATGCCTTTAATCCAAGCATTTAGGAGGCAGAAGCAGGCAGGTCTTTGAGTCTACAGATAGAGTTCCGGAACATCAGGGCTACACAGAAACCCTGTCTCGAGAACTATATATACCATATACATACATTATATTTCTCTGCTGTTGTATCCACAGAATAGAGCAATGTGCCTCTCAATAGCAAGACATAGATATATCATTTCTAAAAGTAATTCAAATACAGTAATGGAAGAAATAATGTGCTTTCTTCCTGCCCCCATCCCTCTCCTCTCTTTTCAAAAAATACTTATTTTATTATTGATTTATGTGTATGTGTTTCTGTGTGTATATGAAAGTGTATGCAGATCCTGAGAAGGCCAGAGGAGGGCATCATATTCCTGGAAGCTAGAGCTACTGATGGTTATGAGCCACCCAACGGGGTTCTGGGAACTAAACTCAGGTCCTCTGAAAAAGCAGCAAGGACTCTTAACCACTGAGCTATCTCTACAGCACCCAGCCCTTCCTCTTTCATAATACAAATCTTTTTCATTTTCTCCTGCTTTTCCTGGGACTGCTATCAATAAAAATAATCCTCCTCTTCTAATAAGCCAATATGTGACAGGCTGTCCAGAGTCCTCTCAACCTGGCCTGTTAGACTAAAATGTATTAGTCTACTAATGGACAGGAGAGAAGATGTTCCCGTTAGAGCCTTGCAGGATTTAAATAGGAAGCGCTGGGAGAAAGAGGAACAGGCTTGACTCTATTGTCTTCTGAGATCATTGACACCAAGAACAAGACAAGCCTGGTGCTGACAGGTCCAGGCTTTGCCACCAAGTTGGAGCAAAAGTGACGGAAAATAAAATCTACACAGAGGATAGCATGGCTGCGAGGAAGTGAGAAAGAACAGCGACATGGGTTGACACCTGTGCTTTCTGTCTCTTAAGCACAATAGGACTGTGCTTATACAAGTCTCAACTAAAGAAGTCCTTAGAACACAGGGGCCGCTACCAGAATACACTCAGGTCATTACTATAACAATGTCACCTATACTTTCTGCATATGTTTTTCTGAGTGGCCAAAAGGCAAATCTCAAAAAACAAAAACAAAACAAAACAAACAAACAAAAAAACTGACATCAGTCACACAACTGTGTCACACTCACTGAGATTAGCATTATGTGTTTTCTTTCCTTACAATTTCTTCTTGTCCAATATAGCTTAAGACTGTTCAGTATTAAAATCTAATGGAGCTAAATTGGGTTGTAATGTTTCATGTCTTAGCTTTTACATGCTGTAGGTAACCAAATGGAAATTACCATTGATCCAACAGAAAAGAAATCAAACATTTACTCAAGTCCTTAATCAGTTTAAAATATCCTGCTAACTCAACTGAATAAGCACTTTCCTTTGAAGGAAGCCAACAAACGCTTCCTCCTTTTCTTATGATTATCTGTTACTGGCATTCCTTAAAGAGTGGGGTCCACGGGAGCACTTGTTTCAAAGTGAAACCCTGAGCCAAATCCTTTGCAGGTTATTCTCAGTAGTAAGAGCTGATTCTTCTATTAACCGCTTCTCTCCGCTATGATGTATTATTAAAAATGGAAGGGCATTGTTGATGGTGCGTACTGTATAGTAGCACTGTGGGGTACCATTTATTTTACTTTAGGGAGAGTTTATTTCATCTTGGGCCAACTTGGAAAGCTTTTGAGAAACCATCAGCACACTGACCTTCTTCATATTAGATAAAAGCAAGGATGTTGCTCGTACATTGATCTGGAATTGCTCAAAGAGGGAGTGGGGGGGAGAGAGAAGACCTTTGCTCAATCCAGCCTCATTTTTCCATCATGTGGACGCCTTCAGGAACTGCAAAGCCCTTTCAAAAATGAAAATATCAGCAGGAAATTTGCACCTTTTTTAGAGATGGTAACTGGAAAGGTGAAGACAAGTTTTTATCAGAATAAACAAACAAAAAAGGAAAAAAGAAATAAAGTAAAAGGTTCAATGTAAACACTAAATGTCAATGTATTCTAGAAGAACAAACAGTGGGGAGCTGAATTTATACCAGACCAGTTACTTTAATATCTTTGAGAGCTGATTTGCAATTCATAACTTTTAGGTTAACATACCTGGCACCGTTATAAGACTCCCAGGTGATATTATCCTGGCAAGCTTTTTATTTAAGTGGACAGACAGTAACCATTTTAGGCTCTCTGGCTTATCCTGTCACTTTTAAATTCTGCCATTGCACTGTGACAACATCCATAAATGAAACAAAACCAAGTGTGCATGATCCAATTTAACTTTATTTATGAAATTAAGTGATGGGTTGGAAGTGGCCCAAGGGCTGTAGTCTGCAATGAATCCCTTCTCTACACTAACTCAAAATTATTATATACAATGCTGAAAGTGGGATGGTTTATAATAAATGGGATATTTTCTTAAAAAGTAGATGAGCTTTCTGTAAGTTTACTAATAATATGACAACCTATGTTTTCCTTCTTTTGAAAAAAGACTTACTTTTATTTGTAGAAATCCTTGTTAGTGTGTTCATATGCACGATGCTGCCCATAGGGACTGAAGAGGAGATAGAATTGATTTATGCTGGAGTGTCAGTCACCTGATGGGGTTGCTGGGAACAGAATTCATGTCCTCTGCAAGCATATCAGCTGTTCTTGATGCTAAGCCATCTCTCCAGTCATTCACTCTACTTTTCAAAAGGGTATTCTCCAAGGGTCTACATTTCCTAGGTGAAGAGGACAAAAAATATTTTGAGAGAAAAAGATGATTAGTTAGAGAGGCTTCAGGCTCATCTTCTGATATGAAGCAGACAAACTTGGCTTTTGACTACAATAGATCTCTGAGTTGTGCAAATTGCATTGTTAATTGTTTCTTTTTTTCCCCCCCATTTTGTAACAACACCAGGAAATCATAGCTCTCAAGTATATAGGAGTCACATCTGGTCATTCTTAAGACCACATATGTTTTAAGATCATGGAGATTGATGCCTCAAACATGGAGTGAGCTTTGTGTATAAGAAATTATAGAAAATAAGTATCTACTTAAAATAAAATGATGAGATGCCTAAGGTGTCTTAAAGAAAAAAGTCTAAGAACGTAAGCAGACAGACAGCAGACATGTCAAGTCAAGGTCACAGCCACACTCTTGCTTGCACTCACTGGCTTGTGAGGGCCACCCTTGAGGTTTTTCCAAAGTTCACACCCACACACGCTGATATAGATTGTAATAGGCATCATGGAACACAGGAAGCTTTGCTTTTTCTGCATTGCTCAGATCATATGTGACAACCATAGTTCAGCAAGTGGGCTGCTGAGCAAAGAGTGATGAACCATGTAGATGCAGGGGAAAGCCAAACAAATACTCAGAGATGGTCTTCTGGGATAGCAGTGTGAAGCTGGTAGGTGTAGGCCTGAGCTCCAAACCTTCTACTCCATATATTGAAGCTTCCAGTGTGTTGACAGGTCTGCAAACTATGGCCATTGTCTAAACTATCAACACTACTAACAATTTGGAATTGAGGATACAGATTGTCCTATCTGGGGATAGAGAAGGAGTTTACATTAAATTGGGGACAAACAAGATTATTTTATTTTAGTACAACTGAGGTTGTCCATTTTCTTGCCTGCCCTGGAACTTACGCATCTTGGGAAAGAATTATAAGGTTGATATACAAATCCTTTGACTTCCTCCCTCAGGTTCTATTCCTCTGTGATCTCAGTATCACCTTCACTAACGTTTCTCTGTTGTCTACCCAGAGAGATCATGGACTCATGAGTTCTGAGGTAGAGCAGTGGTTACATCGCACTTCTTAAGAACAGAGCTCTTTGTACCCAACTGGTCACATTGAAGACTCTTAATCTCAAGAACTGTGGAAGAAAATCAAGAGCATGGTGTCATTTCTAATCCATGATAAAGAGGAGTGAACTACAACTTCCATCCAGCTTATTAGATGGGCACTTCAGCTGAGCTGCCATCGAGTGAATTACTGTCTGAGTTCTTTGTCATCTAGACAGATGTGTTTCAACAAACATAAGTTACAGATGTGAGAAGGATATAGTCTAATATTTGAAATTAATAATGATTTTAGAAAATGCTATTAGAATAGATATATTTTTCATTCATGCATATTAACTATCTAAAATAATAGGTTTTATTACTACCCCATTACCTCTATTTATTCCTGCAACTGCATCAATGTTAATCACAAAATGCATTTGTGCCCATACAATGGTGCACATATGCTATCTGTCTGTCTGTCTGTCTCTCTCTCTCTCTCTCTCTCTCACACACACACACACACACTCACACACACACACACTAAACACGCATAATGCACAAAAATGTCTCTTATCTTTCTCTGTCCACACCATCTTTAGTATTTCACAAGAACTCCTAGACAAAATTTAAAAGTTTAGTACTTTAAAGTTAAGAATCTCAAAACTACCCCACCCAGCTTTATAAAGATATGACATCAGTAAAAGGAATGAAGCATGGTCTACTGTGAAGGATCTGAGCTTCATGTCAGGAAAAACAACAGCTATTGGATATTGCCTTCATTCCTCCGAGACCTTAAACTGCCCACCTCTAACTGTGTGTTTGCTGCAGCACCCTGCAAACCTCAGTAGCCTGAGGTAGAGGAAAGGTAGTTTCTCTATCTCCTCCTCTCCAATGCAGTCATGCAACTGGTAGTACTGCAGTTTTCTTTGATAAATTCTTCAGGTTTTGAAAACGCCAAAAAATGAACTTTAGTGTTTGAAAGAGAACCAGCAGTAATCATAGATATTATCTGTCTAGGAATCTTCTTCAGCAAGAGAGTCTCTGATGCCTACACACAACTTATTTGGTACAAAGCTATCCTTGTCTTTTAAAGGAAGAATTAATAACTGCCCTTCTGCCCAGAAGCAAAGCTGACAATATACGTACATCACGTTCTCTCCTTTCTGGCATTCTTCACTGTCAGATCTGGATCATTACCCTTGATTAATATAGGCTTCTAAATCAATAATCACTCACTCCATGAGTATTTAGTTGTTCATGCAGTGTTTCATCATAGGGTTTAGCACATGTAAAATTTCAACAACCCTCACAATCAGAGGTAATAATTTCCTCCAGACTAATGTTCCCTGTCAAGTTCACTTTCCGTAAAGAAATTTAAATTGGATGTTTGCAAAAGATTTACTTCTCAAAAGAAATTTTAAGAAACATTAAAACTAAAGAATAATGCTGGAATAACTCTGGAGTGTGTGTGTGTTTGTGTGTGTATGTGTGTGTGTGTGTGTGTGTGTGTATGTATGTATGTATGCCTATGTACATCAATGCACAAGACAGAAAAAGGGATGTGGAAAGATGAGAAAAGTACAGATTTGCATTCCTTTAATGGTATGTGAGTGTGAAAGTTTAACAATGTGAATTTAATAGAGTGGGTAGCAGACAGGGAGGACAGAGTCTCTGTGCAGAGGATAAGCCAAACAGCTGTGGTAGAATGAATGATTTTCTCAGATCACTGACAATTTTCAGATGGGTTTAAAACAATTACATCAAAACATGTGAAATGTCTTTGATAACCAAGGACACACTGCAACGTTCCATGGACAAGCTGCCCTCCCGCTCCTGTGTTAGTTGGAGGCCTCATCACAACAGCAACCAAGTGCATTATAGCACTTAACCCTCAGCCAGTCAACCAGGCTGGCTTCTGAAGGCAAGACCCCTTCCTTTGCGTCCACGATTCACAAAAACACCAAAGCAGCTGTTTTGACAAGGACTCTAGTACTGGAATGGGTTGGTACTGACCCTTTCTCTTCAAAGTGTCCCTGTCCTGTCGTCTCTGAAAAAAAAAACAAGGATACACACAGATCAACACATCAGCCTTCAAACCATAAGAATTTATGAGAAATTAGTTATGTTTATTTAAACACTAAAATCTAAAAGAAATATGGTATAAAACATAAACTATAGTATCCATTACACATAGAGAAATGCTTCAAACTGGTATTAAAATCTTGACTACACTGCTACTCGAATTTTAATTTTAAAAATATAAAAGAAACGAACTTAAATTTTAATAAATACCTACATTTAAAAGCCTATAATTGCTGGATATGTGACCTTAAATTAAATGAGACTAATGTGTGCCATGGGTTCACATTAGTCAATGCTAATATTGTACCATGAACTATGTAATCCTAATTAGTTGTCAAAAGCAATTTTTCTGAACCTTCTCACAGTCTAGTATGGTGTATGTAACACATACAACGTGACCAAGGGTGGGGTCTGGAAAACATACCAAGCTAAAACAAAGCCAGATGTGAGTGCCATGACCAGCGTGGACCACCTGCTGCATTCCCTTGTCGACTCCTTGCTACTCCACACGGGAGGGAACTGGTCAATTTTGCCTGTAGAAATCACCAACGAAATGAGATTTCTAATTTTTTATCCTTATCCATTTTATGCTACTTCCATAGCTCTGTGATTGTAAACATACACCACACCTTTTTTGTGTGGGTTCTGTAGATCAAACGTGGGTCCCTATGTTCACATTTTTTAGGCTACTGCCCCAGCCCTGGAAGTTTAAGACGAGAGAACTGTGGAGGTAAAAATTCCTTTTTCCATTTAATAAAGGTGTCATGGGAACCAAAGAGATATCAGAAAGAGTTTTAGAAGTATTTGCAAGGAATTTTCTAAACAGAAGGCTGTAGACGTGAAAAGGGCCGTTGTGGGCAAATATCCCTTCATTCATCTCTCTATCTTGATTTCTCCCTCACACAGAAATGATAATACCTCCAACTCCTCAAGGTGGTTCCAAAGAGTAAAGAATTAGTCCACACCTGTGTACTCATGCACACACACCTCTCAAAATTCAGAATTAGTGATTTCCCTTTGGAAAGATAATACAGGACACTGCTATACTGTGGTATTTTTGCAACCAAGTAAAATATTTCTGCAGAGCTTTCACTTAAAGTAGGCTAAACAACTGCAATGCATTATAAACTTGCTGTGACTTGAGTAACATCTGACCTTGAGGGCACTGGAGATGGAAACAAACCTTTTTAATACCACAGACTCATAGATAAAGAACTACAGCGTCACACACGCAGACTCTGAGAGAGGATCCGAATTCAGTGTGTGTTTCCAGTTGTTACATTTCAGTTCCTCTGCCACCAAACTGTGACAAAGGACAGTCCTTCCTCCCATCTTTCTTCCTCTCCTCCCTTTCAACACATAACTAACCAGGGCATTTATTTTTAAAGCCTAATTCCATACAAGGAGACAATTTGAGTAGCACTCACATAACATACAATTTATTTCCCTAGACCAGGGCCAGTAAGATTCTTAACAGTGTAACTTTGTGATGTTATATAAATGATTTGTGGACAAAAACTATAGCCTTTCCAGCAGCTATCCCCTGTATGTTGAACAAGCCAGTAGTTTAGTTCATTTAGCAAATACATGGCAGCCTTTCTACTGGCTGCCATCACTGCTGCCATAATTTTAACAAGTAAGTTTTCTCTGATTACTACAGGTGATAGCAAAAAGAACCCTAAACCCGAGAAATACGTTTTTAGTTAAACTGTTCTTAAAATGAATAATCAAACGATACACATTTAAATCTCATTTTAATGTTTTCAGTACACACACACACACACACACACACACACACGTATACTGAAATAAAAAATGATTTAAAAAGTCAGCTTTCCAGATCAATTTCTAATTCAATAATTGGAATGAAAAAAAAAAGAATTTGGTAATGGCCCATACCCACTCACAGAGTATTGACCAAAACTAAACCCTTGTTAAATAATGTTTTATACTCAAGAGATGAAAATCTTCAAAACATTATCCATTAATTGCACACAAAAAAAAAGTTGCTTATGTTTCAGCCAAATCTGTACAAGGAAAAACAAAACCCACTAAGAGGAAAATATGAAGTGTACCTTTATCAAAATGCCCATCAATCATGCCCAGGCTCTCTAAATACAGCTCCACTTTCTAAGAGGAACACCCTTCAAGGAAGGTGTCTTACTGTTTTTGCAGTTATTCAACTGTGATATACAGCAAATAATGTTGAACTATAACTAAATGACTAAACTGGAGATTTTGTGTATTTTATAGTTTGCCTGTTTTGAATATAAAATACTATCAACTGGGAATGAGTCTTAGCTCCTGGATTTAGTGTGCATTTATTTAGCAAACTTTCCATTTTACTAGCTGAGCATATGTAAAAGATCAATCGGTCTATTAAACAACAATAAATGCTAACATTATTTACCCTCAAATCAAGACATAACATAAAATTGTTCATGTAGATAATTACATATACACATTTCCATTAGGTATCAAACTATGGTAGATTTGCCTTAAAATTCATTAATGAAAAACTCACAACAGCCATTCATTAATTATATTCTAAATATATACAAACTATTTGCCTGTATTATCTTATTTAACCCACCTAAAGAAGAATTTCTTTAAAAAAAGAAAAATCTCCTTCTCCTAGAATACCAGAAAATATACCTAGACTGTTGACAGGTTGAATCGCCCCCCACTAGAGAAATCCTAGGTCCAAGGATCAGGACACTGTGTGATTTCTCAAGTTGTTCTAGTAGAAGTAATATTTTCCTCCCTGGAAAAGAAGAGACCCAAACTCCCCTTTGGGTTCCAAGATATCCTTAGAAAATACAGCTGAGCAGAAATTCAGTCTGCTTTTATCCTGGATGAGGTTGGAATGGCCCCTCCACTTAGTTTTGCAAATGTCGCCTTGTTGTGGTACACCATGATGAATTATAATGCAAGAGAAATGAAGTGGAGTGCATATGATACAGCATATGGGATCCAGTCAACAAACAAAACTAAACAAATGACAAGTGGCAAAATGTAGACGGTATGTCCTTGTTGATATAGCTTAAAATGTACAGAGCACTATTTCCTATTTTATATGGATACATGGTAAAGGTGAAAATAAACAACAGTGCTGAAGAGCAGTGTCAGCATGAAGCTATCTCTGGGAGAGGAGAGCCGTGAATAGCAAAAGTGAAGGACTTGAACCAAATCTCAAATAGTTTACTTCTTTCTTATGACTATCTGATATGATTGTGGCAGAACACTAATATGTGTTCAAGCTAAATGTGGGTGACCACATTCACATATTTATCTTATTAACTGCCATATTCTTATGTGTACACCTTCCATAAATTTAATGCAAAAAATAATGACTGCATCCCATGAAAAGTACATAGAGGAACACAGAAGCAGCTCAGCATTTGTCAGAATCACTTACACCGGGCGGGGAGGCTGCGGGACTGTAGCTACAATGAAATCAGCTGAAAACCAGAGTAGGTAGGGAAGAACTTTAAAAAGATGAGATCTGTAACTTGCTGTGAATAAGATCTTATTATTGAATTGGAAGCATAAAATAGAACCCAGGTGGGGAAATTTTAAAATAAAAAAGGGTGAGGCCACAGGAGCAAAGGCCCAATCCTTGGAGTGAGAATGGAGAGCGGATTGACACAGAGGAGGAAATACACACACACACACACACACACACACACACACACACACACACGGCGTGGGTCTAACAAAAGTTAAAGAGATCAAATCAGAAGAGGAGCACAGAAAGATAGGGCACATACAAAGGCTATTAAGATATAAAAATAAGGACGACTGAGGAACGGAATTCAGCTTCTGAAGTTTGGATCATGCCAAACTGTTAGGGCAGAAAGAGGAGCTGAACCATCTGGTTTCAAAGGTAGAAAAATTGGAACAAATTATTAAATTGAGAGAAAGAAATGAGAGCAGAATTGTGGTTTGTTTATTTTCGGAGGTTAAATGGAACCTTTTGAAACATGCATTAAAAACATCTGATTCCACCGAAAAGAACTTAGAGAAGTAGACAGGGGAAGAGAATTCTGCTTCTGTTTCCCCCAAGCCTTCTGTAAGTGTTTAGGTGGGTGTGTTCGGGTGGAAACATGAGCTACATTTTGAGTACCCTCTCATCCCCTCCCCTCAACCTGAAATCCTAAAGCTGTGTTTATGACAACATGATCATTTCTACAGTAACTAAAGAGCTGTCAGCATAAGGGGATGATTGCTTAAGTTGAGCAATAAGCAACTCAAAAGACTCTCCAACCACAAAGAACAGGTTCCTGAGCCAATAAGCAAAGTGGCAAAGCCCACGCAATTCAAACATGGAAAATGTTAGGCACAGGGCAGCCCCAGCTGACCTTCTAAGCAACTGGCCTCCGAACATCCTGCAAAGAAAGAGTCCTACAGTTCAACCCGACAGCGTCAGGCTCTGATGGCGTGTGCTGCCTCTCCACACAAAGATTTATCAATAGCAACATCTTCTTTATTCCCAAACCCACCCCGCCGCACCAGGTGCACAACCAAAGCAGTCATCTGCACAGGCTTTCTGATAAGAATGATACATGTCTTCTAAAGCTTTGGGATTTCCCAAACTCCGCGGAAGTAATTAAATGTAACAATTCGTCCAGAGAGTGTTGCCCGTTTCCGAAGAAATCACAATGTGTTACTATTGCAGGAAAGACACCACGTTGTGTGCCAATGCGGCTGCAGAAAATGGACGCTGTGACCCTCACAGTGAGTTCCCTGGTTGGCTTTGAGCATCCCTGCCTCCACTCTTTCTCATTTTGTGCAATTGTTAAGGAAGAGTCCTGGTTTGCTTTCTATTGCCGAGATAAAAAACACACTGGCCAAAGGCAACTTGGAGAGGAAACGGTTGTTTGGCTTACGTTTGTGTCACAATCCGTCACTGGGGGAAGTCAGGGCAGGCATTCAAGGAAGGAACCTGGGGGCAGGAACTGAAGCAGAGGCCATGGATGCTCTCATCGGCTTGCTTCTCATGACTCACTCACCTGGCTTTCTTTATACACGCCCAGCGGTGGCACCACTCACGATGGGTTGGGCTGTCCCACATCAATCATTAATGAAGAAAATGCCCTATGCACTTGTCTACAGGTCAATCTGATGGAAGCATTTTCTCAGTTGAGGCCCTGCTTCCCTAGTAACTCTAGTCTGTGTCAAGTAGACAATAAAATAACAAGCACAAGAAGTTTTCATAATTTTTCAACAAATTATTTATATGTCTAGTGGGTTATAAATTAAGAAAGTACTCCTCTGTGTAGTTACAATAGTTCATGTCAAAGAAAGAGGTAATTGGAAAAGAAATCATCTCTGTCCACTAAAAAAATGCCTATGCTAGATGAGCAAAGCTGTTCATCTCCCACTGTACTCTTTTTAGCCATTGAGGCTCATTGTTGACCCATGTTTTAATGTCAGGAGAGTAAGTGATAAATTAAGGAAAGCCAACTATATCACTGGCGAGTTAAAAATCTTTATTTTTGTTTTTGTTTTTAATTTTTTGCAGTGCCTGGTGGCCATAGACCTATAATCCCAGCTACTTGGAAGGCTGAGCCAAAAGTGTCCTAAGTTCAATGCTGGCCTGGGGTATTAACGAAAACCTGTCTTAAAACAAAACAAAAAAGTAGAGAGGGGCTCTGGAAGACAGCTCAGTGGTAGAGTGCTTACTCAGTTTGTGTAAGACCCTAGATTCCATTCTCAACACTAAAAACCATCAAAACGCTACTGCTTATATAACTGTACAATAAATACAAGCATTAGGGTTTTCCCAGGGCTGAACAGATGTGGATAGAGTGTAATCCACAAGTGTTAGAATTTCTCATCTCTTAAATTTTGACGACGTAGGGACTGAATGAGTCTATTTCATGATAGGCAAGCCTCTTAGACACCTTAAGGAACAAAGGGCTGTCTTTGGATGTTCCTTTGAAAATAGCTGTAGGAAAAGGGAATGTGGTGATCTGGAAGGAAAGTTAGACTCTATCCTAGCCCTGGCTATTTTACCAGCCATGTGGCCATGGTTAAATCAATGGGTGCTCAGTTTCTTATCAGCAGAGCAGGGACAGTATCCATGGTGCTTACTCTATCTATACTTCTCTCATTGAATTGTTGAGTCAAAAGAATGCATCCAAGAGTTTGGCCACGTTTACCTGCACACACATGCATACTTTGCCCCAAATGACTCGTGTATGTTCATGTGTGTGGAAAATACATATAGAAATGGGAACAAAAGAAGTTCTTCATATAGAAACACAGGCTATAAATTATGTCGAAGAATCCCACCAAGAGGAGAAATCACTAAAACACATTAGTTACACAGAAGAAATTCAATCTTTTTATGACTGTGAAATTTCTCTAGTGATACTTGATGAAACTGTACACTCCTGAGATGGTTAATTCTGACGTCAACGCCACTGGGTTAAGAAATACCTAAGGCGTTAATAAGGCACACTTTTGGGTATACCTAGAGAGTGTTTCTAGAGAATGTGGGGTTTGGGGCTTGGGCCTGGACTGAATAGATGTAGGAAATGAAAAACTGAAAGTTGAGTTCTGCACACACACACCCGTTGACACGTAATGTAACCTGAGCTAAACACCTCCACAAAATGAACCACCCACCTCCTCCGTGTCTCCAACGCCAAACACCCTCACACAACTACCCATCTCCATGTCCCCAGCACCAAACACCACCGCATAATCACTCACCTCCTTGCCTCCTTGCCAAAATAAACCCAATTTCCCCTGAGTTACAGCTTGTCAGCTCTTTGGTTACATTGTTGCTAAAAGTAACAATACACTGTAAATAAAAAGGGCGGACATACTCTCAACTACTGCATCTATAACATAGATTTTACAGTGCTGTTTATTGTCCTTCATCTCAGCACGAAGATCATCACATCAACTCACCGTCTAAGAAGCACTTTTGTGGAATATGAGAGAAAAAAGTATGAGGCAGGTGCAGGGTCTCTCCTAGCTGGCATGTTCTGTCTCACGATCCGCTGCATTCTTAAACATGACTGTCAGGGACTTTGTGGGGCTGGGGAGCTATCTCAATCAGTGAAATATTTAACATGCAAGGATAAGGACCTAAGTGTGAACCCTGGATCATTTTAAAGAGGGGGCTAGTGTAGTGGTGCACACTTGGAAACCCCGTGCTGGGGAGATAGACACAGATGCATCCCTGGCCATGCAGCACAGCTTACTCAGTACTCAGTAAGCTCGGAGGTAATGAGCTTTATACTATACCTTCTCTACTGTGCACTGGAAAAAAATCATGTTTACATCTGTTCCCAGTTATATGAGTGACAGCATTTCTTTTAAGTGTTGACTGTTAAACATAGTGTCTCACTCCTCCGCCTTGTCTCAAAACACAAGGCTGAGAGCTCCTGAGGATGAAGTTGACCTCTGACTTTCACACACACAGGTGCACACACATGTGTACCTACATGAATACACACACACACACACACACACACACACACACATACAGAGGCGTCTTGTGCAACTGAAAATTGGTCTTCCTTGATTACATTACTTAAATTTATGCTGTAAGGACAACTTCATTGTTCTAATCTTCGATCCAAGTCTTCTAATCCAGCTTTATTATTCATGGTTTTTCTAGGTAAATGAGAAGTTTACAAAACATGTGAATTCTCCATAGCCCTCAAAATACCAACAGCCCTGATGTTATCAGTCATTGATATAATGGGCTCTACATTTTTCAAATACAAGCCAGATAACATTTTTTTAAAGTTAAGTGCAATTCAATGATAAGAGGTCAAGGGGAGACTACTTTGAGCAGGTACAGGGTAGAGTTCGGAGCTGTCCTCACACACAATGGCAGTGGATCATGGCCTTTCTTGAGACTCTCTTCCCTATCAACATCAAATTGATGAGTGTACAAAGTTAGATGTAAGCAATATTATTCTATGAATTAAATATCCATTGACTATATAGAAAAGAAAAAATACAAAAACATAATAAAATTACCCTAATTGATCCTTCTGTTTTATGTCTTCATTGATTGTTATTTACAGAGAAATAAATATATGCATAGAAACCAGAAAATGACAGCTATATTAATATTGTGTTGGATTTAGATTTTTAATTATGATTTTTTTAAAAAAGCACTTTTGTCAATTAACATTCTTTACATGCAAACATAATTTTAAAACTTCTTTTAAATTGAGCAATTTATGATACTTGAGAATGTTTGGATGACCACAAGTTATAAGTACAGAAAAGAAATTATCAATTATCTTGTCAAGAATTCCAAAACTCATAGGTTTTAATGCAACTTGACTATTATCCTCTGCCTTGAATAGATGGTCTTCTTTTCCACTGGCATGCCAGAAAATTCAAATTAGTATGTAGAATTGTGTATTTGAAGTGTTTCAGTACTTACCCCAAGCAAGTCAAGGCTTCTACAAAAAAAAAAAAAAAAAAAAAAAAAAAAAAAAACAAACATAAGATCTACAGAAAAACTACTCATGCTTTTCTTAGTGTTATTTCCTACTGAAGTTTTCTGAGTGATTTTCCCTGTCTAATGTTATCAGTCCAATAAGAACCCTTGCTTCAACTTTCTCATGCTCTGGGCAGAAATTCCTGTGAACATGTCAAATGCATGAACGGATCGACAAATCAGCCTAGTGGTTGAGCACAGACATAAAAGTGACAGGCTGCCTGACCAAGTCCCCTCATTACTGGAGTCTTAATGAGACGATAAAGCTCTTACCAAGAATTTCCTAAGTTTTATTAGAAGTCAAGACTCTTTGCCTTTTGGAAAATAAGGGGAGGCCAAATTCACCCACGAAGGGGCAGTGTTCCAATGTGTTTACGGTTGAGTTTCACTGTCAACGCCAAATGAAGCTGTACTCGGCACCACTGAACATGCCACCAGAGCTGAGCTACACAAGATAAAAGCCTTAAGAAGGAAGTGATCTCTCTGGACAAGTGTGACAGAAGAATGAGGCTAAAAGGACTGAATCTGGCCCTTCCTTTAAAACTCTAACCCCACTCATCTGGACCCTCAAAAATAACTGACTTGTCTTAATTCCCTTCTAACTTTGCCACAAGCCATCTTCCAATCAGCAAAGATCTCAAGCAAATGAATGTTTCTTTAGCTTCTGTACTTGAGCTGCCCTCAGCCTGCTAGCACCTTGGCTAACGTGTCCACCTTCCCCACCATGGCTCTGATTACTTCGTTAAATGTCTTTCCATTATTTCTAAACTGCAAACCTTATGATTTCCCTTGAAAGTTGTTTGCCTTCTTTTACAACCAAGAACAATTTTAGCTTTAGCTTTTTCTGACATTGTCTTTTTTTTTTTAAATCATTGATTCAAAATCGAAGAAGGAAATTGGGTAATGAGAAACATGTCTTCTCCTTTATTTGCCTATGTTTGAGAATCCCTCTTTGGTAAACCATGATATTCAGGGGCTCTTATTATTAGTTCAAAGGTCCCATAGCAGGGAGCTTGGGGGAGATAGAGGCTAACTGGATAAAACGATTATGGCATAAGTATACAGACCAGAGTTGGACATCCAGCACCGTGTGAAAATCCAAGCACGAGAGCATAGTGGTACAAGTATCTAATTCCATAAATAGAAGACAGAGGCAGGGGGATTCCCTGGGGCTCTCCGACTAGCCAGCCAAACCAAACCAAATCAGGGAGCCCCAGGTCCTAGTGGAAGACCCTGCATCAAAAAGCAACGTGGGTAGATCTTGAGGAAGGACACTCAGTGTTGACTTTTGGCCACACACACACACACACACACACACACACACACACACACACACAAACACACCACAGACAGACAGACAGACAACAGGAAGTTGCAGTTCTGTTTGTAGAGACATAAATGAGTGGGTAATCTGAAATTCTGACTCAAGAAAATTGCACAGCCCCCAGACAAGCTCAATTTGATTTTATAGTTGTTTAGTTTTCTGCTGTTTGTACATCTCTGTAGAGATTGAACAGGATAAGGCAGGGTATTTTGACATGAAGATGCAGAGTGGTTTACATCATCATTACTCCTAACTTAAAGGGGCACAGTCTTTCTTGTATTAATGCAAAGAAAGAGATGTAGATAAATTCCTGATTTTATCAGGGCCGTAAATCACTATTTTTAATTTTTAAAAGGAACCAAAAATTCATTTTGCTTATTAAAATGTTTCTTTCAAAGTTTATCAATCATGTAGATTCTTGGATCTAAATCTTTTAGGTATGAGATTCATATTCATATTTAACTCTTTATAACTAACTAACAAAATATATTTGGTGTCCATGAAATGCTGTCAGGGAGTGTTTCATCTCTCAGTGAAGTCTTCTCAGGGTAGTCTTGGGGTCAGTTTACATGGCACTAATTGAATAGTCTCTGTCTTATAAAAGGCAGAATTGACCTTGAGCAAGGGTTCACAGATGAGAGGTGACTTTCTGAAAGACACTGGAGCAAATACACTCACGGCAGCTTCGATTCACCAATAGTAAGGGGCCACATCTCGGATCTGTTGGGGTTTTGTTTTTTGTTTTTCAGGAAAGATACATGGGACCAGAATGGGTGGGTGCTACTAACAGATGACCAAAATGATATAATCTGAAAATTACAAGTTTGGCTGACTTTGTTTGGTACTCCTTCTGTGTTACTATGTCAACATATCTCTGTACTCTTTCCTAATTTCATTGGCTTAGTCTGTATCAGGAATGTTGCACACACCACTTCCTGGCAATCAGTCCCTGAGTATTTTAATTCATCCATGCTGTTATAACAAAAATACCAAACAGGTAGGTGAATTATAAACAAAAATTATTTCTAGCAGTTCTAGAGGCTGGGTAGTTACTGAGACAACAAGAGATTGTGTCTGGAGAGCCTGGAACATCACATGGCAGGAGGTGTCACCACAGCCTTTTACACTCCTTTAATAAGGGTACCAATTCCACCTCCGTGGGCTTTGCATTAGGATGTAATCACTTTCCTAATCCTAACCTAACCTAGCTCGGAACATCAGCTTCAACACATGCATGTTATGAGGACATAAACTCTTAGACCTTGGCACCGAAGTTCATCTATCTTCCTTGTCTGTGTTTCTTGTCCATTATAAATATGTTTTATTATTCTTAAATAATATAAGATCCATTAAACATAAATTATTCCAATGGTATACTAATATTTATTCATTATTTCAGGGTTACTGAGGTATCACGTACTGTGAGAACAACTCTTGCAGACTTCCCCATAGCCTCTGGCATCCACAGAAACAGGCCCTGTTTATGTACTGGCCCTCCAAGATATAGAAGAGCTAGACTTTTCTCCAGGCACAGGACTGTCACGACTGGTCACAGCTCATTAACACCGTCCCATTGCCTCTACTAAAAATGGCGATTGGCAAAGTCCCAAACAAAGAGACTGTCGTGAATACCAAGAAATGTTTTCTTTTGGTAACAGCTTGCTTAGAGCAGGAGCCATTTCTTTTTCAAATAGTTTCCACCTTCATAGGACTTTTATCCCCTCTGGGCACCAGTGACAATGAAGGAAGTTTATGGAGAAAGGACAAGGAGATGAGAAGAGCAGAGTAGAGTTGAAAGGAGCTGGAGCCTGGTGACTGTCAAATTCCTGAATGTATCAGCCCTGAAATGACCTGTCCGTCAATATTCTTGTTGTCTAAGATTTTGTTTAATATTTGAGGTGCTGGTGGTTCAATTTTCTGGTGTGTCCAGATGAAAAAGAGAATCCTGACTGAAACAGAAACATGACTCCCTCTTAATCCAACATCGCTGATGGGAAACTCTACAGTTGTACAGTCACGATCCACATACAGTTTGTGTCTCTCTAAATCCCGTAGTCTTAAAACACACCATGCTGAACTGACTTATTAGGACACACTTGGTACACTCTCCCTTGGTGTTCTGTATATGGACTGCTTCACTAGGTTCAACATTTCGTTTTCCTATCTTTATTTGTGGCTTCAGTTCATGGTCAAAGTGTTGCCCACCATCTCTAGCCTTCTAGCCTGGACAAGATTTTTCATTCTTTTTCCATCATCTAGCTTTCATACTTCCAGATAACACAAAATAAAAGCATTTAAACCAATGGTACATCCAATATGTGAAACTATTCTCTATTGTTCCTTTATCAATGCATTTGCCAACATTTTCGTTTTCATTTTGTCTTGGACAAGCTATATTACCAACCCTTAATGACCTCATTAACTAGTAGTTACTGGAACAGCTGGAGTTTTTCATTCAATTGTGCCAAACATAGCCTGGAGGAAAAAGAATGCCTCCATGGGAAAGCACTCCCGTAGGAGAACCTTCTGTGGTAGGCTTCCTGTTGCCACTAGAGTCTTCTCTAAGTGACCTTGAGTTTCTTCACCCTTGTTTTCCAAATAAAACCAGCTGATAATTCACTATCAGATTTTCTTGAATATGTCCTAAGTTGTTTCCGTCATGTAGTGTGAAGCTTGTGATTTTCACCTAGATATTGGCCAAAGGTCTTTGGAAATACTCGGCTGAGTCATTTTGAGACATCATGTGAACTTTAAGAATTCCCAACATATTGCATAGGGCACAGAAGCTTGCTCCAGGGAGGCACACATCTCCAGGACTTGGGCAAGTCTGTCAGGATGAATTAGCATTGGATGCAATATTCATTATCCCTTCAACTTCACAGGACAGGAAGGAAGGTTCAGCTTCTATGCCAAAGAGGATTTGTCTCTTTATGCAATGAAGTTTATAAGGGAGCCACTCACAGGTCAGAGAAAACACACTTGAAAAGTGTTATCACTTGGAAATCCCAACCACATAAGCAATAGCAAAGACATTCTGCTAGGGTGTAGCTCATAAGAAACATGCTTAGCATATTCTAGGAACCAAGTTGAATCCTCAGTACCAAAAATCGCAATAAAAGAAAAGCATAGCTAATAATAGGCAAGTAAGAACAATTTCTTCAATATCATCGTTTGGAAAAATTGAATCTGCTGATTTTTAAGAATAAAGCCAACTTTGTACTTGGGACTCTTACACTCAGATTTTGTTGGGCATCGAGATAAATTTGATCAACTTCTCCTTTGTTAATAACAGACAGAACTCACAATATCTAAAGAAAGATACCATTTGGAGAAGGAGGTAAAAAGTGGCTTTAGTAAATGTTTACTAGTGCAAGGGAAGGGATAGGCCAGAAGAGACACCACCACATGGAGGCACTTGCTAGAATGTCAACAATTCAACAAGCCCTCAGAATCTCCTTGTCTTATGTCTAGGAGTTACAACTAATGTTCACGTCCAAAACCTCAAGCTAACAAGGAAACTTGGTAACATTTAGTACTGTTCACTAGTGGCCTGTCAGCGCTGCTCTAGTGAGGACGGTGGAGCTGGCCACGGTGGAGTTTTCATCAACTAGACCCACAGCAGGTGAGCTCAAGAGCACACTCACCAGCCTGAGAAAGGACTGCTGGGAGTGGTGGCCAGCTCAGGTCTGTAATCCCAGCACTCAGGGGGCAGAGACTGGAGAATTGTCACAGGTTCCAGGAAGTCAGCCCGAGCTATGTCATCCCAGCCTGGGCTGTAAGACCCTGTCTCAAAAGCCAACAAAAATTACAACAAATCAAAAAGACTAACAAGCTGTTTTCAGAACCAAATTAACGTCGGTCTATAAATATTTTCAGGAATTAAAAATGAAAATATAATATAAAATCCCATATGAGAAAGACTTGACATATAAAATATATGGTAAAAAAAAAAACAGAATGCACTTAGTTCATTAAATGTCACTAACTGAAAAATGAATCAATATTACAAAAAAAGAGGACTTGCAAACAAATGGCCAAATACCTAACACGGCTGTATGAAGGAAGCTATTACACTTTGAGATAGAATACCATATTCCTATTGCCGTAATAACTCCAAAAATTGTTGAAGACTAGGATAAAATCATCACTGGAGGAGGGAAGAGCATTTCTAAGAGCACTGGAGTTGATGAGGAGGGTCAGAGAGAGCCCTTGGGGAAAGGGATCCCAGTTTCTTGTGTCCCAGGACAAAGAATTAGGCAGAGACACACTGAGCGGAAGTAGAGATGGTTTTAGTGACAGGTAATTTGCTAGGTGAGGAAAGTGGACTGGCTCAGCCTGATTTCTTCATATGGTAACTTTAAGGTTTTACTCCAGCCCTGTCTCTAGCTCGCAAGCCTCCTGTAGCAGTAGCAGAAGAGACACTGACCTGTGAACAAGAATGAGAAAAAGAACTAGAGATTGAAAATGAGTGGAATGCATTCATTTCCACCTAGAAACTTCTGTTCCCTACAACAAAGAACAAGGAGACTGCAGTGGGCATAGCGAGATATGGAAGTGACCCCTGGGTATCAGGTGTCCTCAAACAGGAGCCCCTCTTCACCTCAGTTCTCATCTACACAGTTATATCCGTGTGCTGCTCTGTTGCTGTGAGAGAACGCCATGACCAAAAGCAAACTGGAAAGGAAAGCATTCATTTTAGCCCACAGTTTACAATCATCATCAAGAGGAGCCAAGGCAGGAACTCAAGGCAGGAGCTTGAAGCAGAAAGCAATAGAGGAATGCTGTCTGGCTCATGCTTAGGCTGGGGTTTTGTGGGGGGTTTGTTTGTTTGTTCTGTTTTTATATACAGTCCAGATCTACCCACCTAAGGATGGCACCATTCACAGTGGGCTGGGCCCTCCACATCAATCATCAATGAAATCAATCTCTCACAGTCATGGTCACAGGTTCCCTCTTCCCAGCTGTCAAGAGGACAGTTAAAGTTACCTGTAACAACATTATTAATAGCTCACAACCAGCTTTTCTGTTGTTACTCATGTACCAAAACCATCTCCAAATCCAGGTACTTTGCTCAATATTCTTTCTCCTTGACTTCTCAGCAGCAAGTTAAGTTTCTCTTTTATTGCCTTAAATATGGCATCTTCATTTACTCACAGAGCACAAGACTGTGTATATTTTACCACATCATTTTCCTTTTCATTTGTCCCTAAGGGCTGGTGTTCCTCCAAGACTCTACATCTTCCCCTCAAGTTCAGATTCCATACTCAATGTTTTTCAAGAAGAACTTGGTTTTTTTTTTTTCTTTTAGGCTATAGTCCCCCTGTCTCCAATATTATTATAAGTTTTACAAAATTGTTCTGGAATCTCACAATCTGTGAAGGTGAAATCCCTCCCCTCTCGCTAACCTGCCACATTAACAAGACAGATTCTTTTCCTCATTGAAAACACTTGCGAGCTAAAACGTCCATGCACGAACTTGACCAAGAAGCTCAAGTCCGCAGGTCTTCTGTTTATAACCTGTTTCAGAGAGCCCAGTCAGAGTTTCCAAACTTCAGAAGATGTCTCTTTACTCTGCTTAGCACTAGTTAGTTGTAGCTGGTGGCAGAGTGCAAATCACAGGAAAAACTCCTGAGGTATTTTTAACTGACGGTGTTAGGGACAGCTTTTTTTTGTTCTTCAATTAGGACAGTCTCCTAATTTCAAATTGTCTCTACATAATGATCTATCCCCTCCCGTCACTGTTTCTCTGTCTTTTGAGAGTTGTATTTGCTCTTTGTCTGGATGCTGGTGCTGTGTGTCAAATTGTCAAATGACAATTGCATTCTGGGGTCACCTCCAGGCTTGCCTCCAGCAATTCCACCTCGCTCCAAATTTATACAAAACTCAAAGGAATCATTTGCAAACATAGCTGTGCTCAGGGAGACAATCATACCATTTTTTAATACTCTGACAGTATTCATATTAACTACACAGAGCAAAATCAAGCTACTTATTCTGGCGTTATTGTAATGTGTAAAAATAAATATCATCATTAGAGCAACATGTTACTAAATGAAGCCAAACTACCGTGCTAAGAAATACTGAGATTACACTCTGTTTCTTTGGGCTTTAACTTTGCGAAGCCTAGAGAATCCACCCCTTATCGTGGTCATTGTGACTTGTGGTCTTCTGTTACTCTGACTGTGAAACGCGAAGGAACTGCATGAGTGGCTATAGACCAGTCCCGTACATCCATGACTTCGCTCCTGCTGGACCTTAGCTGGAACCAAAAGGAGAGTACTAATTGAGTTCTACAACGCCCAACAAGTCTATGCAGAGCTGACTGGCAAAAAGGCAGCTCGAACAAAACTAAAAGCTAAGGGCTCCAAAGTTGGAGGAGATCCAAGGATGCCATGTGATGGGCCCAAGGCGGCTGGTGCAGATCCACCCACGAGTGGGAAATCCTGCCCAGTGATGAGCATCTGGATTCAGGTACCAGAGATTTGGCAAGCGGGTCTGTTGCCCAGAGAATGAGCCCAACTAAAACAAGGCCTGTTTCTATTTCTGTTACATAAGACCACTTATCATTAGAAATAATTGGCTACCCCTTGCCAAGTGGGGAGAGCTGTCTTTTATGGGGCAACATAGTTACGTTCACATTCTAAACACAGGATCTCAGACATACAGATTCTCTCTTTAGCACTAAAGAAACTGAACACACTTGATATTTGCAGTGGAAATCTGCAGTCCTGGATGTTTATATATGAGTGGTCGAAAGTCTCATCTCTAAATAGGAAGATGGGGCAGTGGCTGTTACAGTTCTAATTACCCTGCCTGCGGCTCTAGCCAAATCACCCCACTTTGTAAGGAGCTTCCCTGAGCCTTTCTGGCTGTGAAATGAGTTGCCTGCATCCTGTTCTCACCGTGCCACACCCACTCCCTACCCTGCTAGTGTTCTACCCTCTCCAAAACTCATGTCGAAACTTAATCCCCTGTGTAGCATTAATAAGAGTGGGGAGGGCCTGTCGGGAAGTGAGTGTGTCAAAGGAAATCCTCTCCCATGGACGGAGTATTTATCTATAAAAGGGATGATGAGATCTAGGTAGGACTTCTTTTGTCCTTACATGTCTTCTATCACCTGAGGACAGATTATTTCTTCCCCTTCCTACTTGTGTCCTCTCCTGTGAAATGAGGGTACAACCACACAGACACAAGATTAGCCCTAATATTGGATTCAGACACTGATCCCATAAGCACTTCGATCATGGACTTCCCCGTCCCCAGAGTTGCACGAAAATAAATCCATACTGTTTGCGAAGTATTCAGGTTTGATTATTTTGTTATGTCAGCACAAACAGACTAAGACACACTCTTCTCTCCAGACAGTGTCCTGCCAATCAAAGTTCCAGTGCCAAAGAGGCCGAGTGTGCCATTAGCGAAGATCATTGCTAGGACCTAAGACCTCCCAGCTTTCCCCACTGAGTGGAAGGACTTTCATTTGCACTGAGAGGTTTACAGCTTGCTACACTGGTAAGAAACTCCAGGGGTCACGTGCTTCATGTTCAAGTTAATGGCGACTTCAAGTAGGCGACCCTAAGGTTCGGCAGCAAGAGTGGGCTACAGTCTTTTTCTCTAGGGAAAATAATAAGAGAAAATGAGCCAAAAGTCACCCAACCTAGAATACTATTAGCACATTTGCTGAAAGCCTGAAATACTACATCCCATTCATTGTGGCTGTTGAATTACAATAGCCACTTTCCCGAAGCAGAACTCTGACCAGACCGCCAGTTCTTAGTCGCTGCTCAAATTTAGGAAACAGATGAAAGCTGCCTTCCTCAGACTTCTCGAAATCATCACTGTCCATTGATGCTCATATGCTCGCTCTGTCTGTCTAAAACAATGCTTCTAATCAGTAGTGTTGAGATCATTCAGTCATCGAGTATTTTTAAAAATGCACACGTGGCTTAAATCTCTGCAGAGCATTGTGTGGGGCAACAGAATAGACCCAATCCAGGGACAGACACCATCTCCCTCCACTTGATGTGTGACCAGGTACCCAAGTGATTTGAAAACTTTGTACAGACAGGAAGGTTTAGTACAGGAAAATACCTGGGAGTTAAATATTTTAAAAATAATTACTCAACTTGGATGACTGAGAACCGATGTGACCAACTGAGGAATACAATGAACTAAACATGCACACAAGTGTGCATTTATTCCTCAATCATGGGACTTTGCAAAGTTTTGTTTTGTTAATTGAACAATTAAATTGCTAAATACAGTATTAAACATGTGGCCAATACTAGTACAATTGAACAAAGTGTGCATGCGCAACATGTGAAAACATAAAAATTATAAGTGAATGAAAAAGAAAACCTTCAGTCCAGGCATTATTAACTCAATTAAGCTTTTAAAGGACATCACCAGGATGCACTGCTGGTCGAATCATCAATATTGCTGGGAAAACAATTTGCCCATGGCTTTGCATATTGTGTGCTACATTTAAATCTTAGAAAATATTTTTTTAAATATGAACATAGAAATACCTAAACTATATTCATGACTAGAACATAATGTTTAACAACTGCTTCAATATTCCTTACTATTTTTATATTGTGGTATAAACATGGTGATTATCAGACATTGGAAGAAGAAATTAAAATTTTTATTGGTTCATTCCTTTTATCTATTCCTATATGGAAAAAAACCTACAAATGTCTGATACCAAGTCTCTGTAAAATTAAAATTAAAAATTTATATGAAAATATGTCAGAGAGTTAATATGAAAGGAAATCTGTATGTGTGATCTCCTTAGGAGTAAATTTTTACCCAATTTTTAAAAATTGGAGTATGCTTTATTATACGCAAGATTTGATTTTAAGATTTATACTATAAAACTGATTTTTTTTGTCCTAATTACAGGACAATGATAGGATAGACCTTTAATGATACCCTTAATGGTGAGATAGACCTTTATTAAACAGTCAGTAATAGAAGATTGGGTCATTGAAAAAATTCTAACTTATTTTTTGATTGATACATTTAATTTATAATATATAGATTGAGTAGTCAATTGAAGAAAAGTCTTACCCACAAAGACCAGCAGAATAATTTTTAAAATACAAAGTTTTGTGGCCGGGTGTTGGTGGCGCACACCTTTAATCCCAGCACTCAGGAGGCAGAGGCAGGTGGATCTCTGTGAGTTCGAGGCCAGCCTGGGCTACCAAGTGAGTTCCAGGAAAGGCGCAAATCTACACAGAGAAACCCTGTCTCGAAAAACCAAAAAAAAAAAAAAAAAAAAAAAAAGTTTTGTTTATCTTTGAGAATTTCACACATATATATGATATATATTTTGATTATATTCTTTTCCTGTTCCCATTTCGCATCCTCCCTGGACTCCTTCTGCAACCCTTTTTCATCCCAACACTTACTTCCTACTTCTATGTCCTTTGGTGTAAGACATGAATCTTAATTTGAGGTTAATTAGAGTTGCCTCCGTGTCCCGTGTGTGTGGAGATATTTACTGCATCACGGGCAACTTACCAGTGGCTACACTCCTGAAGAAAAGTGAAATCCCCTCCTCCAGACACCACTGACTACTAATAGGTCCTTAGCTAGGGGCGGGGCCTCATGCTTACCTCCGTCATCCATGCTGGACTGTTAACTGGCTCCAACTTGAACAGGTCTTATGAAGGTAACTGCCGCTGCTGTACAATCATGAGTGCAGCAGATGACAGAGCTCAACAGCCTCCCCATCCTTCACACCTCCTCGTCCTCTTACACTTTTTCTGCCTCGGAGTGAAAAACAGGAGATCTTTACAGATGCAAATAATTAAGGTTGGAGATGAGACCATCCTGGGTTTACAGTAGTAGACCCTAAGTCCAGTGAGAGTGTGCTTATAAGCGAGTCAGGGGTGAGGCATACAGACAGCAGGACAAGGCCATGTGAAGCAGAAGCATGATTAAGGTCCTGCTCTGCAAATCAAGGTGCATGGATAGCCACCAAGAGCTGGAAATGGCAAAGGAAGGTGTTTCCCTAAAGCCTTCCAGGAGAAGGCTTGATTCCAGACTCCTGTCTTCCAGCACCCTGAGGGGATAAAGTTCTGTTGTTTAAATCCATGTGTGTACCCACTGGTTATGGCAGCCACAGGAAACTCAGATACTGAACATGGTCTACCCCGGTATCTCTCCACAGATGTAGGTTTAATCTGAATGGAAACAAACTTACTCTCTCTGCCTCGGTTTAACATTACTGAGCTGACTATAAAAAATAATGCATTGTGCCCAAATACATATGGTGCCCAAAAAGCTAGTCTTCTCCCCGGATTCCTGAATTTGGAGAGAGCTTAGTTCACTCATAGGTTACAGGGCAGACCTCTTAATCTGTCCTGATCCTTCCTCCACTTTTAAGGCTAATTTTAAAGTTCAAAGTTAATTACTACAATTACGGACTTCATGCATTAATCCTTTTGAAAAACTCTATTTGTTAATCTTGATTTAGCCTTTACATTTTACAGTGTGGTTATCCAATTGCTTACATTTTATTCCTGTAAATGATACTTTATGGTTATTGAGAACCCTCAAGGAATAAAGAGCGAACCTGACCCTATATTTGCCAAAGGCGGTGATCACAGCTGTCGCTTCTAGGTTGTACCTGAGAGACTTTATTGAATGCTCAATAATATTTCCTGTTCTGCATAAAGTGATTCAGACTCTGCAATTCCCTCATTCCTCTCCTGCAGGGAGAAAGAGAAACCGCCTCCATCTGGACTTCCTTGGAGCTTCCTGAGATCAGTGTCAAGGCCAGCAGGATTCCAGTATGTGGAACCCTTTATGGGCTATTGTTCTTAACAACCATATTGTTTTCAGTTGTTATGGAAAGGGCTTGTCAGATTTATGTCTCATTCAATTGTCCTAAACCACAGTTAGCATGAACTTTGGAGAATGTGACTTAGGGGAGGAGTTAGGGAGACTACGATTAAAATATATGAAATTCCCAAGTAATTAATAAAAATATTTTAATCCCTTTGGAAGCCATAGAGCTGGATAAAACTTGCTGCCTACAAACCCTGGCAGAACACGTACAACTCCCATGAAAACTAAAACATTACTTTTCTTACCAGTCACTGGAGGTTGATAGAAACAAAGGAAATATAGGTGAACTAGGACAGCAGAGGTCAGCAAATATGCTGTTCTTCAGAACAAATAAGCCAACGTCTTCAGAAGGTACTCACTGTTGCTCTCACTGGATGTCTGAAACACACAACTCTTCAGTTATGATCTCTTCCATCAGGTGTGAACAGGAAACCATCCTCTCCGAGAGTAGTGAACCTCAAAGTATGGCAAACGTGTGCAAACAACTGTGCTGACAGGCAAGGGAAAAAGAACTCAAAGGAAAACAGGACCGCTGCCTTTGGCCCCCAGAACATGCCGTATTAAGAAAGTGAGAGGACAGGGAGTTGGACAAAGCAAGACTGCCCTCCACGTAGTGATCCTCTCCTCTTCAGCATACAGAGGGCTGACCCTTCCACAAAATGTCAGAACGTACTCCACGAAAGGTGAAGTCCCAACAGAAGTCAGTGGCTCCCATAGGCTCATGGCGCCTAGCACAAAATAGAGCTTCAATCTGGATTGCATTTCTCCTCTGACTTGTTAGCAATGTAAAGTAACAGAACATTTTAACATTGTTATGAGCAGGACTTTCCGTGGAGTAAAGCTCTTCAATGTCACTTTAACCTTTTAGTTTTTAAGAGGGTCTATCCATGTGTGATGTATATATGTATGTGGTGTATGTACTTGTTAGTGGACCTGCAGATATATATGCGCATGTATACACATGCATGTGAAGGCTATGTCTTTTCTCAATCATTCTCCACTTTTATTTTTTAAGACGGGGTCTATCACTGGGCCTGAAGCTCACAGATTCAGCTAAGCCAAGGAGCTTCAGGGGTCCTGCTCCCAAGCGCTGGTGTCATAGCACACTTTTTATGTGGGCGCTAAGGATGTGATCTCAGGCCCTCGTGCTTATGAGGTAGGCATTTCCTGATGGCCCCTCGATCTCATGTTTGTTTCCCGTTCCTCCCCCAGACTCCAAACTTCACCCACTCTAAAACGCATACCAATTAAGAAGATGTGTGAGCTTCCTCAGTGTGACCTTATTGCAGTTAATTATGCCTGCCTTGAAGGAACTAACGAATTATACATATAATACACGAGGAGAGCCATATGCAGCAACCTCAGGACAGCGATCACCTAATGCGGTCGGGAGTCAGAGAGTTTTCCAGAGAAAATGTCTGAAGTATCACGGAACGGTGCCTAGGTGTTAGGCACAGTAAGTGCATCATGAGCACTCTCTCTCTCTCTCTCTCTCTCTCTCTCTCTCTCTCTCTCTCGGGGAACAGGACAGGGGAAGATCTCAAGTTCTTTGCACACTACAAACCTTCTTCAGTTTCTTCGCAGTCAGTCTGCCTGTGGTAGCCAAGCACCAGGCACTGTGAGTGAACGTGAGATGGGGTCTCTACACGAACTTTGCTCCCCGGGGTATTCCTAAGTTCCACAAATTTTCTACGCCCAAACCAATGTTAAGAAAACAGGACACACATCTATTTAAATTAAAATGGCAATAGTTTATGCACCACTTTTTGTGTGGCTGTACCCCCAAACAACACTCTTCCTAGACTGTAATGCCTGGCCCCACGTGGGTTTGTTGTTTAATTTCATTTGCTGAATTGTTTTCATCTTTCATTATATCAAAAGCCTGGGGTGGCCACAAACGCCCAGTCTTGAGAGCTAACTTGGCTTCGAGCAGCTGTTTTTCTTCTGTAACTTTTCATATTTCATGTGACGCAGCTTCATGGGTCTCCCTGACAATATCCTCATTCAAAATACAAAGGCAAGACAAAAACAATATTATCAACCATGCGTGCTAAAAGCATTACGTCGTCCTACCTTCATATTGGTCTGATCCCTCTCATTTATCTTCCCCTGGCCTCATTCCCAAGTTCTTCTAGCCACTCCCTGCGCTACCAAAAAAATATGTTACATGAGAAATTGATGAAATATGGCCGATTTTAGCTAAATAGACATGTGTAATACACATGTGCTTTCAGAATGGAAGAAGGCAGAACTAATTTCCCATAGACCACAGTGGCACCACATCTGTTCTCCATAAACAAACAGTTAAGGAGTAGAGAGTTAGTTTGGAGTTGGCCCAGTGATGAGGAACTCTCCTGCTTTCAAGTCTTGGCACTTTCTTTTGACTTACAATGTCATGCTTCACCAATCAATCCTCTACTCTTCTGATGCTCAACTGTTCTCTTCTATCTGGTGGCAATAGTGGTCTTTTCCCCCCTGTAGCTAGAGTTTCCTGCCTGGCCCACGGTCAGGATAAATCTCTTTCACCTGCCAGTCCCACAGCCGCTCACACCCAACCAAGTAAACACAGAGACTTATATTGCTTACAAACTGTATGGCCGTGGCAGGCTTCTTGCTAACTGTCCTTATATCTTAAATTAATCCATTTCTATAAATCTATACCTTGCCACATGGCTCGTGGCTTACCGGCATCTTTACATGCTGCTTGTCCTGGTGGCGGCTGGCAGTCAGTCAGTGACTCCTTCTGCCTTCCTGTTCTTTTTATTCTCTCTGCTAGTCCCGCCCATACCTCCTGCCTAGCCACAGGCCAATCAGTATTTTATTAACAACACATTTGCCATACAGAACATTCCCACAGCACCCCCCATTATCCCATTACGTGGACTTCCTCATTGCTGTGTGCACTTTTCACAGCTCTTGAGAGGTGCTCAGTTTAGAGGGAGAGACGTGTTGGTGAGAAACAGGGACACACTTTCTTGTTTGCCAAACTACCTGATTAAACTCAGGATGTAGAATACAAATACTATCCATGCAAGTCAATCTTGGATGCCAAAATCTGGTGCAGAAATCTGGCTCATATTTTTACCTATCACTAGTGGCATTAATTTTGTATTCCAAGTGATAAAATGCTAGAATTTTTTCTAGGAAATGTCAACATCCTTCCATTTAACTTTAAAAATACTTTTCCTTTTCTTATGCTCCTGATAAAGATGCCAAAATAGTTGAACTGACTTTCTTTTTTCATTCCAACAATAAGCAAATCCTGATTCAAATCACCTTTTTGAGATGCCTGATTTAGAAAATAAAAGCAAAACATTGATTTTTTTTACACTTAAAACGAACTGAAATTTATTATTAAAATGAAAATCTGCAGCAATGCTTGTCCTCAGAGAAACTCAGGGAAATATAAATACTCCTTGGACCATTTCTGGTTTTCTGGTTTAAAATGATGCATCATGTGACAGTTAACAATCAATTGTTTCATGAAAAATTACTTCCCATACAAAATTTCCTATCAGCTCTTATAAGTCATTTCCTATGATTTTGGAATCATTTGGAGAGTGCTTACGCATCTGTGTCTAACTGGATGACCCAAATTACTTTAACTTCTGATTCATCCCGCCCCCATCCTTTCTTTATATTTAGCTCTATTTTTTCTCCCTGTGCTGCACTGTCAATGCCTAGCAAGCTAATTCACAAATAGCCCTCGACCCACAGTTTTATTGTTTCCTCTCCGAGACAGAATTTGCTCATCCTCTCTTTTTAAGTTTCTCTTATTTTAAGTTCTGAATCATTTTGTGATGCGAGGCAAATATACAGGATCTTCAAACCAGAAAGAAACCTCAAGACTAACTACTTGAACTTCTTACCACCAGAGATTATCTTCTTAAAGAACCTGAAAAGTAACTCAGACCCTCAACTGTTCTAAGACAAAGACTTACTAACTTGCAAAGAAACCAATCTCTTCATTCACGACTTTGTACTTGCTCTGCCCTATGCTGATAACAATGACCTCCTTCCAGCTCTTTGCAAGGCAGCTCCATACAGTCAGATCTCTGCTTCAGCGTCACCTGCCCAGACAAACTGGACAAACCTTCTCCAATCTCCTTCTGCTCTTGGTTTCTTCTCATAATATTGCCGTCACCTGGTCTATTATTCAACTAGGCGAGGCAACCAGAACACAAGCACAAAATTATCAGAGACTAAATTTTGTTACCGCTTAAATCCCAATTGCCAGAAATTCCTGACACAAACTGAGTATCAGAAACTTACCCCGTTTGGCTAGGTACTGACTAACTATGGAGCTGAGCTGGGCATCACTACAACTTTTATTCACTTCTGCTAGTTAGAATTACATAGAAGTAAACATTCATCCCCATAATAGCCAACATTCAAATATTTGAAAGTGTTTTATTTCAAAGCTACAGCATATTAAGCACTACTCTAAAGAATTGCAATTAAACTGCAATTTTATCATTTCAAAGCAAACAGCCAGAAAAGTGAATGCAAAAAACAAGATTTGAGGTTTCGATGGAATGGAGAAAGTAGTGCTTGGGAATTGAAGACTGGAACTAGGCTCCAGGGGAGGAATACCTCCTGAGCTGGCCTGGTAGTTCCTGCCTATCCTCTCAGCACTAGGTGAGCTATGGCAAAAGGATCATGAGTTTGAGGACAGCTTGAGCTACATGGAGAGTTAGAGGTCAGCCTGAGACCCTCTACAGAGATGAGAGAGGAAAACAAGGAAATGGGAAAGGAGAAAGAAGAGGAGGAAGGAGGAGGAAGAAGAAATAACCAAGGTTCTCATGATTTTCTCTTACTAAAGGATCTGATCCCAGCACTCAGGAGGCAGAGGCAGGCAGATCTAGGCAAGTTTGAGATCGGCCTAGTCTATATATCAAATTCCAGGCCAGCCAAGGCTACATAGCGTGGCCTTGTCTCAAAGAACTGTTGTGGAATATTCCTTGACACTGTGTGAAGATATGTCACTGTGATTGGTTCAATAAAGAGCTGAATGGCCATTAACTAGGCAGGTGGAGGTTAGGCAGGACTTCTGGGGAAAGAGAAGACTTGGAGAGGAAGAAAGGCAGAGTCACCAGCTAGACACAGAAGAAACAAGACATGCAGAAGGAGAGTTAAAAGCTACGAGTCACAAAGCACATGAATAGACATGAGTTACTTTAAGTTATAAGGACTAATGAGACAAGCCTAAGCTATAGACTGAGCATTTATAATTAATAATAAGTCTCCACGTCATTTTTCATGAGCTGGCAGCCCAAAGAAAAATCCATCTACAAAAAACAAAGATTAAAAAAAATAAAAATAGAAGAGTATTCTAAATTAAAATTATATTTTTAGGTTAGTACTATAACTTCTCTGACAGAGTAATATAAATTCTAATATCTTGACGGAATCACCATTGTAAATTCTTTCTCAATAAAACTTTTCTGTTTTTATTTGGAGAATTAACCTTGGGCCCTTATTTCTTTATTTCTAAACTGAAGTGAGATACAAGACACTCTTCTCATTTTCTTCACAGTTTTAAAATTGTCCTTATAGCCAATGTGCACATGGGAAGTCATCTCCACTTGTAAGGAATATAAATTTCTGGGTGATATTGGAAATAAACAAGGGAGTTAGTAATCTGAGGGTTCTGTAATTATAGATAGATAGATAGATAATAGATAGCACATATATAGATCATGATATATCATATATGTATGTATGTATGTATTTATACATATATATCATCCAGTCTGATTCTAGTATTTTGTTTATTTTTTACTAAAGAAATTATAGCTAATTCATAATAAACTATAAATTAGTCTTAAAAGATAAGACTAATATGCATAAATTAGATCTATAAATCTCATTTTAGAGCTCACAGTAGCTGAAGTTGTCAGCCTAAGACCTGCCCAAGTTCAAGGCTGTCAACATTTGAGCATGGAGGGAGAAGTGGCTGAAGAGCCCTTACCTCTAACTGAAGAGCTATTATTAATTAATGGCCTTAGGAGAAGACAGAGTTCATTTCCTTTAAGAGTATGACCCCCTGTAAGTCTCCCGCACTCCAGTGGGTGCCTCCTCCCATCCATGAGTACATGGATAGCACATATGAACTAGGTGGATTTTGAGAGAGAGACTGACAGACAGAGAGATGAGAGATGGGGGACAACATGAAGCCTGAGGGAGTAAAGAGGTGTGGGTGGATCTGGAGGGAATGGGGGAGGAGTAGGGGGTGAAAAGGACCAAATTACGTTGTTAGAAACTCTCAAAGAATTCATTAAAGTCATGTTAAAATACTCCTAGGCTCCTCTTTGGCATATTACTCTGCAGTGTCAACAATGCAAAATCCTTGTCATCTTCAGCCTCAACAGTTCCCCCACAAGGCGGAACAGTGGGGATGAAGACAGTGAGAACAGTCTGCATGGTGATGGTGATCCAAGTCCAGGACCAAAGCTCACCACACTCACCTGTCCCCTCCTCACAGAGTTATATCCACTTCCTGCTGCAGAAAAGAACCTGGCAATATTAATTAACCAGCTTTCTCACACTGGCCATCTTATTTACCTTGACCCTCTTAATCTTCTCCTAAGATTATGTTCTGCTTCTCTTTGTTGAACAGTTCCAGTGTGGGGCTCTCGAACTTTCCTCACACAACCCCCCTTCCCCCCCCCATGTTTCTAATCCTCTTTCCAGATCTCTGTCCGTCATTATCATTTTCCTTTTTCCAAAACAATGAGCGCTTCTGAGGACTCAGCTGTGGCCCGGACTTCTTCACCTCTCCTTCCTAACAGAGATCTGCATCAGGACCCTGTCACCAAAATATTTACAGATTGCCGTAATTCCTTCCTCTTCAAGTTCCCAATGAGCCTTCTTCCCCTCGGCCAACACTGTCTCCCACCAGATAAAGACATTGTTACCTGGAGGAAACTGGCTTCCTGTCTGCAGTTTGCTGAGTCACATATCACTAGTACTCTGTTGTGACTATCAGACTCATTTTTTTTTTTTTTGGTGCCATATCCTACATGCAATGTGTCTTCTCATTGAGTTCTTTGTGGCCTCCTTGGATAAAGCACAAGGTTTAACTTGCATATCTTGGGAATTTCTTTTAACAGCCCATTAGCTATATATCAGGTCAACACTCTCAGCCAACCTACTCACCCTTCACTCCTCCACTATTTTCTCCAGTATATCTAGGAAGAACAGAAGTAGGCATAATAATGCATTTCTTTTAGTGCAATTAAAAAAACATGAAACTAGGATAAGATAATTAAATTGCCTATGATTAAAGTCTATACAAACATTAGCATCCTCAGGGGGTGGTGACTCATGGCAGTTAAGAAAGTGACATCTTGAAAATAAAAGCTGTTGAAGAACAACCTCTTACAACCTATGAACTTACTTTACCAGGAATTTAGAGGAACACTTGGCTGGCTCGCTATTGGTCCCTTCCATCTGAGCACAGAATCTTAAATAGCATTAGCCCCATTTCAAAGAGCTCAGGCTAAGGTATAATAGAATTCAAAGGCCCACTTCTTAACTCCCCTAGTTCTTTTCACCCAGAATTCCGGCATCCAGCCTGTTCCAACACCCTGGCAAGTGAAAATAACTATATTCTTTGAAATGCTCAAAACACTCACCATCCTCACTTTTCACCCTCAGCAGAGTTCCTCATCTTCATCTCCACATCTCTTTTTTTTATCAAAAACAATTCGTTGCAAAGTTTAAAATGAAGCTTTGTGTTCTGCTTAGAGATCTCTAAAACTGATGGACTTGATCAGTGTTCTGCTTTACAAAATGCTGAGCCATGCTTCTTTTGCATTACCTTGGATGTTCAACTCTTTATTGCCTCCCCTAACAAAATGATGTGTGATATTTGATTGCAAATCCCTTAAGTAAGCAGTAGTTTTAGTGGCCTGTGTCCTATAGTATCCAGATATAACCTGGTCAACTTTTAGGATCCATGATAAATACCGTGTCCAAGTAATAACACCTTGTGTTAATTTTCCAATGCTACATACAACTCATCAAACATTACACTTAGCAGAGTAAAACCACACACACACAGGGAGAGCTCATAGAGTCCCTGCCCATACAAGGCAAGCTATTGCCATGGTTCTTGGGTGTCCCCCAGAACCAAATGGTAAGACCCTGCTGCTTAAGACATGACATACTTTGATTGCAGGGCAAAGAGAAATAAAGATAAAGCTGGAATGATTGTTTTGGGAGTAACCAACCACTTGATGACTAGCTGGATCAACAGGAAGAAATTTATGCCTAGTACTGTAAACCTGGTCAAAGGCCCACGGATAGGGAGGTCAGAGGGCACAAGGGAGAGCTTACTACTGTGGTTTTGCTAGCTTAACATGTTGCCATCTAAATATACAGCTTTATACCCATACATAGCACTGCTCTGAATCCTAGTCAGAGAAGCTTCTTTTTGTAGTGGCGGTAGTCAATGCAGAGAGTCAAGACTGATCAGGTGCTGAGAACAAGTGACGGTGAGTGCTTGGCCCTAAATGGGACGTCTATATCAACACACACAAACATTCCAAAGCTCAGGGAGCATCATGAAAGAGGAGGTGGTGGAATGTCAAAGCCAGAGGAGAGGGAAGGATGCTGTGAAGTGCTGTCTTCTGAATGCGACATGTCTGTTTCATCCGTGAACTCATAGCAGCCATCTGCACAAGATCCAGCCAGTCAACATCTCAGCATGGATGGAGGAGAAGCTCGTGAGGCTCCAACCCTGGCTGAGGAGCTATTGACAGTTAGATACTAGTGAGAAAAGTGGAGTCACCTGACTTCAAGATTGTTGCCAGTAGTAGGTTACACGTACTCTGGAAGAAGGCCTCACTACCATAAGCATGCAGACAGTGTTAATTGAACTCAGTGGCTCATATTATTTAAAAAGAAGAGGACATTTTTGGGGGGGTAGGGGGGTTCGAGACAGGGTTTCTCTGTGTAGCTTTGTGCCTGTCCTGGATCTTGCTCTGTAGATCAGGCTGGCCTCGAACTCACAGAGATCTGCCTGCCTCTGCCTCCCGAGTGCTGGGATTAAAGGCATGCACCACCACCACCCAGCTAGAGGACATTTTATAAAATAACATAATACCTGGAATGTCTGCCCCATCACATCCGCAGGTCACATGCACAATCAAGCAGAAAACTCCTAGGACTTACATGAACATTTGGAGTGGGGCAGTTGAGTAATGTATCTCAGAGACCATCTCAGAATTCCACCTATCATGATGGTATAGGTAGAAGTTACTTCCAGAGTAGACACGGTCCTCTATTTTTCTTGTGTTATCACAATAGACTGCTAATTGAATTAGGCAATCACTTTTATCATAAGATACTTTCCCAATACAAGACCCTAGCAGGATATTCAAATTGGCTGTAAATGTTCACAAATCAAATTCCACTGTAGAAATCTACAAGAGAAACAAAATGTTATGGCTTATGTGTGTTCAGCAAATATTTCAATTTTTTTTACCTAATCATGATAAGAGTAGAACGTGAAAAATTCTTCACAAAGCTGTAAGGCATAGGGAATTTTTTTGTAGCAGTTAATCCTTCCTAATCTTTGGGGAGGAATTTTAAAAGAAAAATTTCCAAATAAGTTGGTAATGTAAGGATGTTTAGGGCATGACTTAGCAATATCACCACATACTTAGCAAGATTACCACTAAACTTTTAGCTCTGAGGGAGAGATAACTTGAAAAGAAGCAAAATAACAACTGTTTTCCTCAAGATTTTACCAACTCCATATCTGATAGAGGACTAAAATCCAAAATATATAAAGAACTTAAGAAACTAGATATCAAAAAAATCAATAATCCAATTTAAAAATGCGATACAGAGCTAAACAGAGAATTCTCAAAAGAGGGAACTCAAATCTCGGAGAAACATTTAAAGAAATGCCCAACATCCTTAGCCACCAGGGAAATGCAAATCAAAACCACTTTGAGATTCCATCTTACACCTATCAGAATGGCTAAGATCAATAACACAAGTGACAGTTCATGCTGGCAAGGATGTAGAGCAAGGAAACACTCATCCATTGCTGGTGGAAGTGTAAACTTGTACAGATGCTATGGAAATCAATATGGCAGTTCCTCCGAAAGTTGCAAATCAGTCTTCCCTCAAGACCCAGCTATTCCACTCTAGGGAATACCACCTAAAGCATCCTTCATCCTACCACAAGAACACTTGCTCTATCATGCTCATTGTGTGGCTTTATTCATCGTATCCATAAACTGGAAACAACCTAGATATCCCTCAACCAAAGGATGGATAAACAAAATGTGGTACATTTGTACAATGGAGTATTACTCAGCTGTTAAAAAATAATGACATCGTGGAATTTGTAGGTAAACAGATGGAAGTAGAAAAAAAAATCATCCTCAGTGAGGTAACGCAGACTCAAAAAGAAATATACAGTATGTATTAAAGAATATGTAGACTTTAGTTATTAGATGAATGGTAACCAAGCTATAATTTGTAGACCTGGAGAGGTTAGGTATAGAGAAAGAGACCATGTCGGGGCACATGGATCTCCCTGGGAAGGGGAAATAGAATAGATTTTATGAGTAGACTGGGACTAGGGGAGTCAGGAACAGAAGGAGCAGGTGAGGAGGAGAAGGAGAGATGGAGTTAAGGGAAGAGACAGCCAGCATCGAGGGGCATTTGAGAGTGTTATGAAAACCTAGTGCAGTGGAAACTTCCTAAAATATATAAAGGTGATCCTAATGAAGTCTCTAAATAATGAGGGAGAAGGAGTCCCAACGGGGTATCACTTGTCATCAAATGAAACTGCCAGTACCAGGACTGGGTTATATGCAACTGAGTGGTTGGCCAAAGGGGTTCCACGGAAATCCCTCAATAACCCAGGCTGTTACCAAGACAACAGGTTGTTCTTTACAAACTGACAGCCAGGCTGGCATTGCTGAAGACAACACCCACACTACTCGTTGAACATGGAGAGGGTGAGCTAAGGCCTAAATAGAACCTTCACTAACAAAAGAGAACCATAAACACCAGCCCAGCCACAAAACCTTTGATCTATAGTCTGCAAAATACAGGACACTGCTGGTCAAAGCTTGTGGGAGTATCCAACCAGTGTCTGATTCAACTTAAGGCCACTCCACAAGATGGAACTCATACTCGATATTACTTGGGTGACCAAGAACCTGAGACTAGATAGCCCAGAGACCTAGAGTAAAACCAAATACTGCTGGTCTTTAAAAAAAAAAAAGAAAAAACTAACAAAATTAGCCCTAATGACATTCTGCTACACTCTTGGATCAGTGCCTTACTAACCCAGTATCAGAGAAGCTTTCTCCTGCCGCAGACGGGAACAAATGCAGAGACCCACAACTTGACATTACGCAGAGAGTGAGATCTTGAAACACAGAGCTCTAAATGGATGGTCAAATCTCAAATCCTTCCCCTCAGAGCTCAGGGAGCCTGGCAGAAGAGGAGAAGAGGAGGGAGAAAGAGTGTAAGAGCCAGAGAGGGTGGAGGACACCAGGGAACAAGGCCCTCTAAATCAGCTGAGCAGAGCTCGTATGGGCTCACAGAGACTGGAACAGCAAGCGCAGGGCCTACCTGGGTCTGTTCCAGGTCCTTTGTATGTACAGCCTTCAGTGTAGTGTTTCTTTAATGGGACTCCAGAGTATGTGAACAAGCAGGTCTCTGATTCTTCTGGCTTCTTTTGGCCTCCTCTGTCGATTTGCCTCTTCCCACTTCAACGTGATCGTTTTTGTTTTATCTTATTCTATTTGATTTTGTTGTGTTTGGTTGCTAGCTCTTAGAAGCCTGTTCTTTTCTAATGAGAGACGGAAAGGCAGTGGATCCAGATGGGAGGGGAGGACGGGAAGAGGGGAGGAGGGGAGAACCGGGGAGGAGCAGAGGGAGGGGAACTGTAATCAGGATATGGTGTACGAGAAAAGAATCTATTTTTAATAAAAGGGTAAAAAGAGAAAGAAAAGAAGAGAGGAAGGGAGGGAGGGAAGAAGGAAGGGAGGGAGGGATGAGGCAGGGAGGAAGGAGGGAGGGAGGGGGAGAGGGAGGGAGGGAGGAAGGAAGGGAGGAAGGAAGGAGGGGGGAGGGAGGACCATTTTGCTTGTTGGTACCCTAAAACTGCAGGCTCATGAAGTTACAACTACTCTGTCTGTACTTGCATCTATATAGAATATTGATTTTAAAAAATGTGCCAGAGAAACAAATCGGATTTGCGTTGTTAGTAAGCAAAGTTTAGTATTTTCCCTATTTCATCTATTAGAAGAAACAGATCTCTTTTCCACAATATGTGTGTTTTGAGTTTTGAACATGTAAGAAGAGAATAGAGCCAGACAAGTCAATTAAAGGAAGAAGCTAATGGCCTAGGCTATGGGGTTACATGCTGTTCAGTGATAACAGCATTCCCCAGAGTAGGGGCCCTTATCCTCTTTCTACTAGCTACTCAATCCATAGCTACCACTACTACCATATCTAATAGACAATGGAGTAATAGCTTCATCTTTGAAAACAAAGGCAACATATTCATCCTTTTGAACAGTGGTTCTCAACCTTCCTAATGTTGTGTGACCTTTTAACACATACAGTTCCTCACGTTTTAGTGACCCCCCCCCAACCATAAAGTTATTTTCATTGCTACTTCCTAGATGTAAATTTGCTACAGTTATAAATTGTAATGCAAGTATCTGATATGCAGGACATCTGATAAGTGACCCCGCAAGGAGTTGCGACCCACAGGTTGAGAATCACTGTTTTTGAAGTTCTATTTCTTTTTATTATTATTTTCCATTTACAGTTTGTGCCGGCTCAGCTATAGCTGGGACTTCTGGCAGTTTTCCATTTTCTCCTTGGGTTTCTGAAGTTCTTACTGGATGTTAGAATTTCTTCCTGCCACACATCTAATTTTGTTCGAGAAGCCTGTGAGTACTCAGGAGCCAGAGTTACTGCTGGCTCTGGCTCTAAGAAGAGCTTAGCTTGTGGGCCTCACTCTTGGCTCTCCAGAAACTCCTCCCCAGGGTCCAGCCCTCTTCACTGCTGTCTAGCTGTACCCCAGCCCTCCTAAGGCCTCATGCAGCCAGTGAACCGCCCATGCGCCATGCTCTGAATTTTTTAAAGGCTTTGGCTCTCTGTGTGATGGCAGATCCAAAAGATGATATTAGATTACCCCGAGGCAGTATTTAATTGCATAGAAATCTTAAGTATATGTTTTATTTCATAACTATACAAACACTTGATTGAGTCTTTGTCTCTGGGGAAGTCCAATCTACACTTCAGTTTCTAAGAGGAAATGATAGTCTAAGCATATTCGCAATGACAAACATATTCTGAGGGTAGATACAAGAAACTTCCACCATTTCGTGCCTCCAAAGGTGGCACGGAACCAGAGGTGGTGGATTTATCATGTCTTCTATACACTTGTTCTATTGGAATACATTCTACTCATCCATTTTATCAATACTTATGAATTTATTTTACCATTGAAATGCAAATGGAATTTATAAACTCTCAATACTCAAAAAAGCCCACTGCTGTTTTGATTCAAAGGGGGATAGGCATGACAATTGAGAAAACTCTGTGTCTGCTGGGGTGAAGTGATAAACCATCTCGCCTCGTGCTGTAAGGAGCATCCCTTCATTCTTCTAATCCCTTGCCCAGCATACTTGTGGAGCCTATGAGATTGCAAATAAAATGTCTTTCCATCGTGTTTTATTCTCCAGGAAACAGAGGGAAATGTTCCAGGCATAGGAAGCAGAGCACAAGTTAAAGCCCCTGAGGTTCAAAGGAGCCCCATTTCTATCAGCAAGTGCACAATTCTTAGGGCCACACTACTGTGCCCTGAAGTTTGTCCTCTCTAAAAAGATATGAGAGCCCAACCCCCGGTACCTCAGAACATGTCCTTAATAAAGCCTTTCACGGTGGTGGCATTGAGTGCAACCGATTCAAAGGGGTCGTTAGGATGGACCCTAGTCCGGTATAGCTGGTATCCTTATAAAAAGAGGAACTTAGACGAGAGGAGGACACATCTCAGGGAATGAAGACACACTGCGAACACCATGGACAGTCCGAGGGATGGCTGATGCTACCCGCAGCTAGAGGCGGGTCCTGCAAGTGGCTCTCAGTTCCTTCTTCTACATTACGTGTGAATACAAAAGGACTTTGCTGATCAGTTGGCTTCACTTTTAAAGGCAGGGTGTCACTCTACTGCCCAGGCTGACCTGGAACTTCCCGTTTGTCACAGCCTCCTGAATCCTGAGTGGGGGTTTCAGACAAGCACCACCATGCCCAGGTAAGATGATTCAAAAATGTAGCCGTGTATTGTTATGAACAGCCAACATAAGGAGGTACACCGGACACCACATACACCCCGTCTTTTGTGAATGGCATGTCATGCCCTCTTCTGTTGAGTGGACCTAGTCGATTAATCTGGAGGAGACCCAGTGCTCTGTTTCAGTTTTGTGATCACATTAAAAGTTGTGCATGCTACACCTTGTAAATCACCTCTGATAAATTAGCATGCATCTGCTAATAAATTAGCATGCATCTATTACTGTAAATCTTGTAGAAGAGACCTGGGCTCTGAAAAAAAGAAATGAATGCATAAGTAAGCCCTTGCTATCTTCTAATCAGATGGGAGTAAGAGACCACACACCCTGTGGTCCCTCTCCACACAGATGTCTCAGCATAGAATGTTTGTCTGCTTAATCTACAAAGAGATTAGATTTTTTTTCACTCTTCATTTGAAACACAATTAAATCATTTTGTTCAATTGCTGGAAATCAAATACTAATTTTTTTCAAGAGCATAATGTATTAACAGGCTTTGTTTTCCTTTGATGAATTTAGATTCAAATCCCAGATAGAACCGGATGGCAAAAAGACACCTTGTGACTTTCTGAAAATGTCTGATGTTATTTCATCCACATTAACCATTATGTATTTGAATTTGATGGACAGTTTTTCTTCAAAAGAAAATAGTTCCAGTCCTAGGCAGCCCGGAGATCTGAATGAAAGGCTCTGGGAGCTCTACTCCCATATTTGCATTTCCTCATTCATTTACCATGCAGTTTCATTAGAGCATTGACTAGGAAGCATCCGTCTGAACAATTCACATCGCCAGTGAAAGGAGTCTCTTCACCTTGCGTAAATATGTTAGAGCCATTGACCTGATTAACCAGAATGCAACTGGTTAATGAGTTTAAATACAAAACATCACAGGCTAATGCTTTGCTCAAGACAGAAGTGTGTATGTGCAAAATGTAAGTGAAGATCAGCCAGCACCTTTACTGGATCCCACAAAACAGTCTCCCGGAACAAGACCTGACAGCCTTGTGCAACACTTTATTTGACTATCGCACACCAGGAGGCTGTTATTATAGACTTCCTGAAGGGCATAAAGAAATCATGCCCCCCTCAGGGGCAGGAGGTCCAAGCTTATTTTATTATATGTGTTTATGCTGCTTTTGCGGCAGCCATGGTGTGCTGTAAATGGGGGAGGGGCACTTGAAATGCGCCAGGGTGGAGGGGGAAGTCTGTGAAGTGCTTGTTGTTTGTTTGTTTGCTTGATTGTCTCTTGAGAGCACGGACTCTTTTCAGTCTCCTGTCAAATGCCAGTCTTGCTTTCAAAACCCTGGTTCCTCGGGGGAAAAGAAGTTAAATCCTTTCACCAGCACGAAGTCAGGAAGAAACTGAAGGATGACAGAGATGTGTGGACTGTGTGCGTCTTCCTGGGAATGCTGTCAGCATAAATTAGGTGTGGTTAAGAAGAGAGGAATAGCAGTAGCCGCAGGAAGACATTTTACAGGCTCAGAACTGAAAAGCAGATGAGAGACTAAAAAGACAACAATGTCTGTTGGGAAAGGGCAGCCTCGAGGCCAAAGAACCGCGCACACAGTTCTTTTCTTGTATTGTGAGGGACTCAGAGCATGAGCAAGAGAGAGCTGTAAAGAAATTGAGGGTTGCAAAGGCGGAGAAATAAGGCCAACCAGAAATGAAAAGTCCAGGACAAAGTGGGGGTTGCGTGTGTCTTGGGGTCTGCAGCAGCAAAGACAGCAAGGCTTTGTGAGAAGAATTGGGGCTGAGGGGAGATGGAACACACCACACCAGGAGACAGAAAGCATTCCCCAGCCGAGAGAAGGCTATGAGCTCAGAGAAACAGGTCACAGTCATTGTCTTCTGAGCTTTGAAATGTCAGCATGGTCACTCCTTCACTGACAGAAGGCAGAGAGCCACTATAAACTCCCTGATAAGAGAGGAATCGTGAGCTCCCTGGTGCAGTTCTAATTTAATCTCATAGTCAAGTGATATCAGTCATTTTAATTATTGTAGTCAATTTGATTATTTTTACATTATCCTTTTAATTAAAATTATCATCTAAAAAAAAAAAAACTGCTCCATTGAGCACTTAAACCAGAAGTCTCTAAGCAGGACCTTTCGGTATTGATGATACCAGGCAATCCCACTACTTCAGCTGATGCTGCTAACAGCCCGACCTATCCTAACTATTAAGATGCCAGCATCCAGAGTGAATGATTGCATGATTTCCTGCTCCTGATTCCCTCCCGTCTGGAGAAGGTGATGGAGTCTCAGCCTGTCGGAGAGATGGGGCTGTGCAGCAAAGTCCCGTTCTTTTCTCCAGCTTCTTCTTATCTTGTCTGTGGAAGTCCTGTGCTCTGTGGTAGCTGACATGTGAGTGTTGTTTCTGGCACAACACTAAGAACAACACGGGAAAGATCTGTCTGTGCTCTTTGTGGCCAGTAGAAGCATTCTTAGGCAAGTACTGGACACTCCTGCAGGGCTGCTTCCAGAGAGTTACTAAGTTATAACCTATCCCCCACAGAGGCTCTCATTTAGCTGTGTTCTTTCTCTGCCCACCTGGGACCGAGATTCAAATTCTAAGCACAGCTCCCCGGGACTCCTAAAACAACGCAAAATCATAACCCACACACATTGTCATTCACAGAAGGGAATAACAACTTCTGAATGGAAGCCTAGGAGGGAAGCCTGCAATAAGGAAATGTGGAATTGGTTGGAAATCCCATAAAATGTAGAAATGTGATAGAAACTAATGTCAGAAGATTATATGTAAAAAGGATGCAATATTCAGCATACAAAGGAACTGAGTCCGTCTAAGACAGAGATAGCTACATGCTCATATTTGCAGAAGCGTTTTCATAGTTGCCAAACTATAGAATCAGCTGACTTGCCCATCAGCAGCTGAAGAGATAAAATGTGGACACCATTTCACGGAAAACAATGGAGTTTTATTCAACTTTGAAGAATGAATGTTGCCTGGAGAACACCGTGGTAAGGAAAAGACATCCTACTCCGGAAAACAGATGTTACATGTTTCCTCTCCTTTGCCGAGTCTCCATTTAGATCCATGTGCAACATGGAAGGCAGAGGGTTCTGCGAAGAGAAAGCAAGAGCCAAATGGAGAAAAGATGGGATAGCAGGGAAAAGAATACAAGATGAAGAATCTAAATCCAAATATATATGAATTTTTTATATGTGTGAATATATATATATGTATATGGACACATGCTTTGTGCGTGTGTGTGTGTGTGTGCATGTGTGTGTGCGTGTGTGTGTGTGCATGTGTGCGTGTGTGTGTGTGTGTGTGTGTGTGTGTGTGTGTGTGTGCGCGCACATGCACTCATGAATGTGACACAGAAGCATGAGGACTATTTGGAGGAGGAAGGTGTCCATCAGGAAAAAGAGAGAAGGGATGGGTGAAAGGGGAATAAAAGCAAAGCAGTGATGCAGATGTATCTCACGCAATAATGAAAAAATCATACACTAACTCCAATCTTAATTTAATTTACTTAATCTAAAAATAGAAATATAATACTCAAAAATACGAAATTTAGAAAGCAAGTATTTAGGTGGAGTCTATATAATGTTGCCTAGAAAATATATATGCTTGGGAAGAATAGAAAGGGGGCATTTGTCGACGGAGGAGACTACCAAAGGAGGCTGTGCTCTCTTTAAGAGAGTTGGGATTCTATTCATTAGCAGTGAGTATCCAAAAAGGGTTCCTGGGCAAAGGAGTATTTGCATGGGATATATTGGAGTGTTGTTTTGGATGGATTGGTACAGTACATGCAAGAGGTAGACACTTCAGTTAGTGGGCCAGGCCTGGTAGCACATGCCTTTGATCCTAACACTCTGGAAACAGAGAGAAAAATATCTCTGTGAGTTCAAGGCCAGCCTCATTTGCATAGTAAGTTCCAGGATACCTTACAGATAGATAGATAGGTAGGTAGATAGATAGATAGATAGATAGATAGATAGATAGATAGATAGATGATAGATGACAGACATAGATAATAGATCAGGTATACAGATACATAGATTGATAGATGATAGATAGAGAGGATAGATGGATAGACAGATGATAGATGACAGATAGATAGATATATACATTCATACATGCATAGATAGATACTTAGATGATAGATAGATAGATAGATAGATAGATAGATAGATAGATAGATGATAGATTGATGACAGATAGATAGATGATAGGTAGGTAGGTAAATAGATACATACATACATGCATGCATGCATGCATACATACATACATACATTGATAGATAGATAGTCAGTAGTGGACTACTCCAGCATGGCTTCTTTTTCCCACTCACCAACTGTTTTTGTCAGAGAAATTTTTACTCAACTCCTGGCATTGTCTGTATATAAAATAAGTCGACAAGCCAAACATTTACGAATAGGAAATTTTACAGAAAATTACTGTTAAACAATTGTTTCACAGCCATATAGCTTTATCATTTGGAAAAGATGAAAACAAATTTGGATACTAATGAAACAGGTGTGTTTGTTAACATTTACAGAAAGAATTAAATTTTGGATGACTGCTTGACATACAGGACACCAACCATCCTCAACGGTTTCCAGATTGGGCTGATATTTTGGTTTCATTATCATTAGTACTGAGAACATTGTTTCACATAAACACATAGCACAGAACAGCAGAAGTATGTTTAGGGCCATTTCAGAAATTATTGGAAAATCTGTCCTAATTCCAAGCCAAAAATGACTTCATGATTTTGGTAAAACTCAAGTCAGTCACTGAAACAGCGATTTTTAAATTCAAACTTTCTAACACAATACAATTCAAAAGTGCACTTAATGATTAGACGCTGAGGAGTGACAGTAAACAAACACTAGTTCTGTTTTCCATAATTAAATTCTTATCTGCAAGAGCAGAAAGCTCGGGTTACAGGGTAAAGTCACTGCAATTCACAGTATAGAATAGTCCGGAATCCTAGTCGTGTATACCAGGCAGCATCCACTGCTGCTGAGTGGCCTCTTGTGCATGCTGGGTGTTTAGAACTGCAATGAAGTCATGAGATATGAAACAGGCATGAGCTCTGCCACAAAAAAAAAAACCTCAGAGTCGTTGTGTGTTTGATTTTGAGTCAGCTTTTGGTCATTCCCATTTAGAAGCCTTTGACTATTGACAAATTCTTCAGGGCCCCCATATTCAGTTATAAAACCTCATATAGGAAGCACCACACCCACAGTTTAAGACCTGGGGACCAATCTACCAATGCAGGCATAAAATTTTATTGGAAATAAAGCAGAAATAACTACTTTAAAACTTTCTGGTAGAGCTGGCAAGATGGGTCAGAGGGTAAAGGCACTTGTGTATAACCCTGAGGACCTGAGTTCAATCTACAGATCCACCGTGGAAGAAAATGACTAGTGTTAATGACTCTCAGCTGTTCTCTGACCTTCACAGGTATGTACGTGTGTGCTACACACACACACACACACACACACACACACACACACACACACACACATGAATAATTTAAAGTATTTTTAAAGCTGTTGGTATAAGGATCATTGTTTATACCCTTGGTCCTTTGTAGTGTATAAGAAAAATCAGTGCAGCCAAGATAGTGAACATCTGTCCTTTGACAGGCTGAGGATCAAGATTCAAGTCCAGCCTAGAAAATGTAGTGGACCCTTGCCTCAGATAAATAAATAAATAAACAGACACTAATATGCAGACAGAGGTACAGGAAGAGGATCAGACACACACAGAACAAGCAAAGCCAATGACAGTTCATGTTGGTCATACCATGAGAAGGACCAAGAATGGGAACTGGTTGGTGGATTGTAGATGATGGCAGATACTCAGGTCTTCAGGCCCTCCCTTGGCCCCGCCTTGTAGGCGTGATAGTTACGGAAGCCTTATTGGGGATTGGAACTTCCAGACCAAAGCTGGAATGGCTACCCACTACATCTCCCCCTTTTTGTCTAAATAAGAAGGTTCTAACTTAATACAAGATTATATACAAAGGAATGGTTATCAAACATTGTCCAGGAGGAATGAAGGATAATGACCTATATAAGATGGAACTACAATCAATGCAAACAATATCAAACAAGGAACACATACTAAAATCCAGAGAAGTATAGAACATAGGTAAATGGCATGTTACAAAGATCATTCCAAAAGGTGTCCTATCCTAAAGAACCTGAATCTAATACTTAATATGTTCTATCTAAGATATTATATATACTAAGTTGTAACTATAACTGCTAGTCTTCAATCCCATCAAAGACCTGAGAAGGAATATAATGGTACCTGAGAAATAGTAGATGGATGCAAGCAACTTTCGGGAATCTTGCAAGAGTAGACGGAGACAGCTGATAGCCTGGACAGTCACCTAATGTTTCTCAGCATTGTTGGTGCATTCAAATTGGCTACAGGCCTAGACTCTTAGACATAGAGCAATGGAAATTGTTAACTTCTGGGGGAGAGAAAAATTATTTTCTCTAATATAGCCCCTGATAATTTGATCACGCTCCAGTGGAAGACCACACACCTAAGAATGTTTGGGCAGCATAAATAGGTCTTTATGAGTTTAGGAGGGAAAAAAGGACACAAAGGTGGGTGGGTAGGTAAGGGGGTTAA
>CABHPQ010175639.1:0-38724 GCA_902168405.1 Peromyscus aztecus
TACCGATAGCACCATTGGCAGATGTGGAAAACAAAACCTGTTTTCTCTTCAAATGTCTTTGTGGCTTCAGGGATGAGAAATAGAAGCCCATTTAGAATGGCTGTATGGCGAAATGGAGTGGAAAGAATGCTCTAAATGATACTACCTGTCCAGCTAAGCTGCTCTGTTTTCTAGACTGTTTGCATCCATGTATAGATCTCATGGCTCTTCTCAGGGTTTAGGACACAATTCCCAAACTGAGGTGCTCTGTAGTTTCCTCTGCACCACAGCCCATGCTTTTCATGTCAGAGACCTTTGCCTTTGCATGTAAGTACAAGTCACAACCGGAACATTTACTCCAAATTTTCAACTACCCTTGACCTTATGGTTCATTTGCTCATTTGTTATAGTTCTTAACTCTCCTCTGTAACCCTATGGAGAACTGGACACTAGTGACATAATCACAAACAGAAATGTACTTGATGTCATTCAAGGCTTCCCTGCCTTCTAGTTTTCAAATTTTAAAATGAAGACTCAGCCCTTCTAGCATAAGAAGTGTGACTGTTCCCATACAGGTCTTCATCCCATTACCTTCATGACTCTCATTCATTATTCCATTTCCCCCATTTGGTAGACCCATTACAGTGACTGAGGCCAGCTATGGCTTGTGCCAGGATCTCCCATATTCCTACACAAGAGAAGGAACCTCAGCCCTGGAACAGAAAGGCAGTTAGTTTCAGAATTCTGTCTCTTCCTGACACAGCATAAGATGCTTAGCAACTCTACTGGGACCATCAGCTATCCCAATGCTACTAGAGGCAGTGGTCTGCAGATAGACTGAATAGCACAAACTGGATTTAAAAGAAGTCTAGCAGTTTAGGGTTTTAATAAATTACTTAATCTCTGGTCTGTTTCCCTCTCTCTGTGAACATGTGCCAGACAAACATAGCCAGGTGGTCTTAACAGAAAGTTTCATGTGTTCATATCTCAATTTACTTTGCAGAAACACCAGTGGAACATTCTCAAGCTTTGATCCATCCACCCCAGTCTGGAGCACTGACAACACAACAATGAATGGAAGTAACAACACTGCAAGCTTACACTGTGTCACCATGTACAAAATCTTCAATATTCTTACTGTCATCATTGCCGTGGTTGGGCTGACAGGAAATGCCATAGTGCTGTGGCTTCTGGGCTTCCACATGCACAGGAATGCCTTCTCTGTCTATGTCCTCAACCTGGCTGGGGCTGACTTCCTCTTCCTCTGCTTTCAGACTGTGTTTTTCCTGAAACAAAGTCTTCTTCTGTTCAATGTCAACTCCTTCTATTTTCCATTCTATCTCCTTAATTTACCACTCACTGCTTACCTTGCAGGTTTATGTATGATTGTAGCCATCAGTGTAGAGCGGTGCCTGTCTGTTTTGTGGCCCATCTGGTATCACTGCCGGAGACCAAGACACATGTCATCTGTCATGTGTGCCTTGCTCTGGGCCTTCTCTCTACTGTTAAGCCACATGTTAGGGTTTAGTTGCAGTTCACAGCTTAGTGTTTATGGATATTCTTTCTGTGCGTCTGTTGCTTTTACCATTATTGTATTTATAACAGTACTATCTGTGATACCTTGTGGATTTAACCTGGCTCTATTGGTCAGGATTTTCTGTGGCTCACAGAGGATTCCTGTGACCAGGTTGTACATGACCATTGCACTCACAGTGCTGGTCTTCTTACTCTTTGGTCTGCCCTTTGGTATCTATGGTATATTTGTCATTTCAAAAATGAAGTTGCCTACCATTTTCTCTTGCGATAGTAGTGATATTACAGCTTTCATGTCCTGTGTTAACAGCTGTGCCAACCCCATCATTTACTTCCTTGTTGGCTCCATTAGGAATTGCAGGTTCCAGAGGCAGACTCTGAAGATGCTTCTGCACAGAGCCATGCAGGACACTCCTGAGGAAGAAGATGGAGAGAGGGGTTCTTCAAGAAATCCAGGACAGCAGGAAACAGCTTTGTGTAGTAGTAGTTGAATGAGTCCTTGATCAGACACAGTTGCTTTGAGAATCAAGTTGGCCTTTATCTGTGTGGGTCATTTTCACAACCTTGTTCAATTGGTTGAGAAAAGAATCATTTTGTAGAAATTGGGTGAAATGGGGCTTGTGAAATAGAAACTGACTGAAGCTCCCTAAAGCTGCCTTATGTGGGTCTCACTGTATCCCATTGTGATGTAATCCTTTTAATCAAATCACTTGATGCCAGGACAGCTTCCACTATAGACAAAACCCTCCCTACAAAGAAGGCCCAAGGCAGTGCAGGGAAGGTCAGGATTTCTTTGTTATTTGAACATGCTAAAGATAAAATGAATACTGTATTTAGTAGAAATGTCCCTATTTTTTACAAGTTGTTTTCTAAGTGTTAAGAGAAATTAATTGAAATTCCTACAATTCCAGGTTCCTTCAATATCCTCACATTTTAGAATAAATGTATAATTTAAAAATCTTCCTTATATAATTTGCTTAGTAAATGAATATGCATGTTTAAGACTGCCTATTCTAAATCTCCATTCACCCATTTGAGTTTGAACTTCAATTATCTGCCATCTTCAGCATTGAAATAATAAGATCAGGTTTTATACATCAACATCCAAGCACACTTGAAGGTAGGAAAAGACTGTCCCCAGTTTCCCCCTTTCCCAATGCCTTGGTTAGCATTCCATGCTCATGTCTTCCCTCTTCTTCCCTTGTCTTTGCCCAGACTCTCTCTGTGTGACTAACCCCTCATGAAAAAAAATTTCAAATGAGTGTCATTTCCTCTTTACCTGAACCTCTGTCAGAATTACATTATTCCAAAAAGAGCATAACATCCATAACTTGAATTATTAGTGTTTACATTTTCTTTTTAAAATGAGTCATGAGTATTATGCATGGTAGGACTGTTTAATTGTTTTCTTACTTTGGCAGTTTGTATAGTATTTTCTAGAACCATGGAAGTCATACCACAGGAGAGAGATCAGCTCAAGCCCAAATCATCTGAGTCCTTTGCCCTAAATGTAAGGTGTCCTCAGCAATAGTGGCCTACCCTAAACCACTAACAAATGACCAATGTTTACATCTATAATCCATATTATTTTGGGAGTCACAGGGACTATCCTGACCAACCATTCAAAAGGAGGAGTCTCATGCTTGGAACTGGTTGTGTGGGTTTATTGTCAGCCCAAATGGCTTAACTTCCTTTAAGTTGTGTGTGTGTATGAATATATACATATATATATATATGTATGTATATGTATAATGCTTGTATACATGCAGATGTGTTTATACATGTATATGTGTACATGGAATGTATATATAAACATATACACATATTCATGTATTTGTATAATTTAAAGAAAATATAAAATAATATAATTCCTTAAGGCCTTAACAAACAACCTTCCTATTAGCTGTCCGTTGTCCCTCTTCTTCCTTCTTTATTGACCTTCTTTGCCACCCCAGTCAGATCTCCTCCTCATTATTCCAATTCCTACTTCACATCATATTTATCCTGCTATTGCCTACCAAGATCCTCAACATATGGTCTCTTTGTACTTTTCTGGTTTGTGGTTATTTCATGTTGTATATGGACAGCTGAGAATTTGGAGCTAGGAACTACAGATAAGAAAGACTGTGGGGCATTTGTTTTTATGGACAGGACTCCATTTGCAAAGCAATTGAGGCAAACAGTTGATAAGTGAATCTTCATAAAACTAAAAAATTTCTGCACAACTCAGGAAGCAATCAGCCAGGTAAAGAAGAAACTCACAGGATGGGAGAGAATCTTTGCCAGTTATACACCAGATGGAGGATTAATATTCAGAATATATAAAGAATTTCAAAAATGAAGAGTCCAAAAACCAAATTACCATTTGAAAAATGGACTGACACCTAAACAGAGAGTTCTCAAGAGAATAAATAAAAATTGATGATGAAAACTTGAATGTCTTTATCATCCTAAGCAATGAAAAGAATGCAAACGAAAACCACTTTGACATTTCATGTTGCACCAGGCAGCACATTTCTAGTCAACATAAAAAAAATGTTATCTATGTTGTGGAAAAAGCAGACTGTAGCTGGAGCTCATTCTCTCCTTCATTCATTCTTGTAGAAATGTGAACTGGTGTAGCCACTCTGGGAAACAGAATGGAGAATCTTCAAAGACTAAAATATATCTACTATATAACTCAGCTATACTACTCTATGACCAAAGAACTGAACATCCTAGTCAACAGACACTTGTTCACCAGTGTTCATTGACACCTTCTTCACAGAAGCCAGGAAATGGAAACAACACAAATGACTTCCACTGGACGAATGTATAATGAAAATGTGGTACATATACACAATGGAATACTATGCAGCCTTTTAAGTAGATGAAAGGCTAAACCTAGAAAATATTACCTCAAGTGTGGTAACATTTTCTATGAAATAATATTTCATTCTTAAATGTTATTGCATTTGATAATTTAAAGTGTAATTAAGAAAAAGTGATATGCGTAGATTAAATAAATGCATAGTTCAATAAATTTGCTTGGATAATATAACTATATAACTCAAAACCCAATCAAGACATAAAATACTTCCTTGCCTCTGTGAGTTCCCTCTGTTCCTCCAGTCATAACTCTTCCATGGAGGTCAGTACTTTCCATATTTGCTATTTAATGTAACATTGAGAGTGCAAACTAAGAGTTTATCATCATGTTGTGTGATATGTGATAAAACGGTTGTTAAATTTGAATGCACTAATGCAGAGATATATTTACAGACACACACACAAACACACACACACACTAACATACACACACACACACACACACACATATTTAAAATTAATGTTTTCTTTCCTCCATATAACAAAAACTGCTTTAAGAAAAACTCATGAATGCAATGCATTATTACCACTTAGTGATCTTGTGTTGTAAATTATTTTTATTTCATCTTATATATTTGTTACTTCATATTTTTACACATTTATCCATTTTCTATTACAACAAAGGTTTAGTAACCAACATTATATCACGCAGTCTGCCTGTACATATTGACACTTTAAAATACATTCTAGCTGGGCGGTGGTGGCGCGCGCCTTTAATCCCAGCACTCAGGAGGCAGAGCCAGGCAGATCTCTGTGAGTTCGAGGCCAGGCTGGGCTACCAAGTGAGTTCCAGGAAAGGCACAAAGCTACACAGAGAAACCCTGTCTCGAAAAACCAAAAAAAAATTAAAAAATAAAATAAAATACATTCTATATATAAATGAAGTTATACAACAGTTTTCTCCTTTTCTTGATCTTACTTCCAGTTGAGTTAAATGGTGACTCCATTTAAATTAAAATTCCATGAATATATGTATATATTTGAGAAAGTAGTGGGTTTCCATACAGCTTTTCATAAGTCCTATAGTGTTATAATTAACCTTCTCCAAATTACATCCTCGATCCTGCCCTCCTATTGAACTTGATCTTTGAAACAGTGTTGGAAATGTATTTTGTGACTCTTGAAGATGAACTACTTGAGTTTTACATTCTGAAATGCACATGACACTTTGGGATAGAGGACAGAATGTTAAGGTCTGAATATCAAAATCCTTCATAGCCTTATGCTTTAAATGTTTATTGTGCTTCTAATTGTTCTATTTTGAGAGATTATACAAAGATTAGTTCCTAACTATTGGGCATTACTCTACCCATATTGTAACCAAGGATAAGAACTCCTCACTTTTGACAGTTGAGGAATGACATGCTGTGTGTGACTGTCACAATTTCACAATCCATTTATCTGTTGTTGCATGCCTGAATCTCCCATGTACTGAATCCTGTAACTAATGCTCCAGTAAACTTACAGCACTTTCTATTAGTGGTAAAGAGGCCTTTGTCAATTATTTTGTTTAATTTGATACATCTCTATTTCATAGTCAGCATCTGGAAACAATCTGAATTCAGGGTGTTTTGTTCTCTTTTTCTGAAATTCAGTACTAAAGACACTCTGTTTCAATTAGTATGTGACATGAAGAGAGGACAGATTATTGCGGCTCATGGTTTGAGTGTGTGATACATGATTTAATGGCTCTGTGAATCTACGTAGAATGTAATGGAGTGCAAAGGAGGAAAGCTCACATGATGGAAGACAGAAAACAAACGTGATAGGAAAAGGCAAAAAAATATATATGAAAGGAAAATTCAGAGTCTATCACTGAGAGAATTCATATAGGAACTCAAGCAGGAACTAAAAAACTAGGGAGAGACACTGCTTGCTGGCTTCCTCACTTGGCATCTCAGAGGTGATAGCTTAGATACCTTTTTTTTTGGTTTTGGTTTTGGTTTTGGTTTTGGTTTTTTTTTTGAGACAGGGTTTCTCTGTGTAGTTTTGGTGCCTGTCTTGGATCTCACTCTGTAGACCAGGCTGGCCTGTAACTCACAAAGATCTGCCTGGCTCTGCCTCCTGAGTGCTAGATAACTTTCTTATAGAGCTCTAGACCATTAGCCAAGGGAATGGCAATGCCCAAAGTAGATTGAATCCTCCTATATTAATTAACAATTAAGACAATCCCTCAGAGATATCCCCATAAGATAATCTGATAAAGTATTCAATTGGGCCTTCTCAGAGGATCGTATTCTATGTCCATATGCCAATTTGATAACTAGGACATTCTACCATTTGTCAATTTGCCACACAAACATTTCACTTAAAACCATAATTTTTCTATTTCTTGTCTCTGAGATCTCATTTTAATATCACCAGATAAATTACAGTCAAAATTTCAAAGTCCCATACTCTTGATAATTTTAAGCAATTAAATATGCAATGACTCTTCAAAAGTCAAAAGTCTATTATCTCTTCGTCTTGAAAATAACAAAAAAGTCTTATTCCAAAATGAAAGAAGAGAAGAAAAACAAAATAAATGAAAAATCTAGCAGTGTAAATGCAAATCACACAGCTCATGTTCAGCATCTGGGACTAACTTACTGTGTAGTTGTCTAGCTCCAGAAAGTTCATGCAGGCCCATTCGACAGCTCTGCTCTATACAGCAAACACACTTTGTCTCATAGGCTCTGCCATTTACAGCAAACACAGTTTGTCACATAGGCTCAGGCTGTCTCCAATCCACACCTACATTTGTCCTTGAAACCACCCCATGGCACTGTCATTTCTGATAATCAAGAATTATAATAGAAGAGGGGTGTCTTAGGTAGGATTTCTATTGTTGTAAATAAATGTCATGACTATGGCAACTCTTATAAAGGAAACATTTAATTGAGGCTGGCTTACAATTTAGAGGTTTAGTCTATTATCATCATATAAGGTGACATGCAGGGAGACATGGTCCTGGGGAAGGAGCTGAGAGCTCTACATCTTGACCTGCAAGCAACAGGAAGTGAACTGTGTATCCAACTGTGGGCATAGCTTGAACATGTAAGACCTCAAAGCCCACCTCCACAATGACACACATCCTCCACCAAGGTCTCACCTACTCCAAGAAGGCCATACCTCCTAATATTGCCACTCTCTATAGGCCAATCATTTAAGCACATGAGTCTATGAGGGCCATGCCTATTCAAACCACTAAAAAGGGTGCAGAAAGAACCATAATATTAGGAAGTCTGCTGTGAAACTGCATTTCCTAGAAATGGTTGCATAAACAAGACCAAACAATGGCAACATCAGTGGGACATGCTAATGCAGAGGGAGAAATATCAGAGTTCCATCCCCACACAGAAAACTATAGGCAATTAATGACTTCTGGGCGAGGGGTGAGGGGAGTTAGCTTCTCCCAGGGTTAAGCAAAGAGTAATCGGCCCTTGTTTAGTTACGGATTCTGATGCTCTGAAGAAACAGCATGACCATAGTAACTCCTATTACGAAAAACATTTAATTGGTGATGACTTACAGTACAAAGGTATAGTCCATTTTCATCATGGCAGGAAACCTGGCCACATGCAGGCAGACATGGTGCTAGAGCAGAAGCTGAGAGTTCTACATCTGGATTGTCAGGCATCAGGAAGAGAGAATAACACTGGGCCTGGCTTGAGCTTATGAAACCTCAAATTCTGACCCCAGTAACACACTTCTTTCAACAAGACTGCATCTATTCCAACAAGGCCACACCTCCTAATAGTGCCCCATTGTATAGAGACCATTTTCATTCAAAGCACCACATTATACACCCTGGCCCCTATAGACATGTAGCTACATCATAATGCAGAAATGCATTCAGTCTAATTTCAAAAGTCCTATAGTCTATCAGTCTGAACCATGTTTAAAAATAAAATTCAAATTGCTTCTGAAACTCATTCAGTCTCTTAAATGTAATCTCTTGTAAAATCGAAATAAAAAAGATCACATACTTCCAACATATAATGGCATATAATATAGATTATTGTTCCAAAATGGAGGAAAGAGATAACAGTGAGAAAATACCTTACCAAAACAAGACCAAAACCCAGCTGGGCAAACTGCAAACACTGCATCTCCATGACTTATGTCAAGCAGATCTTCAGATCTCTACCTCTTTCAACTTTTTTTTACTACAACACATTTTTTCTAGGGCTGGTCCACTCCCTGTTAGCAGCTTTCCTTGGTAGGTATCTCACAGCTCTGGCCTCTCTGACATCTTGGTGTCTCCATGGCAATCCAGTCTTTATCTTCATAATTTCACAGAGTGGCCTCCCTAAACTTCCATTCAGGGATATCCCTGACACATGATTTTTCTCTCAGCCATGGAAGGAGATTCCATAATCCCTTAGTTGTATCTTTGACTCTAAAGCCAAAAGCAAATAGTCAAAGTTGCCATGTTCTGCTGCTTGCTGGGGCTGAAATATGGTCACCTTGTTCAAATTATATATCCATCAGCTTTCTATTTTCAGTGGGTTTCTTTGCTGCCTAAACTTGCTTGCCAGGAAATTTAATCTAATGACCAGTCTGACCTGGAGATACACCAGCCTCTGTCTTCTGAGTTCTGTGATAAAACTGTGCATCACCGGACCGGCCACACTAGGGAAGGCCATGAACTGTGGACTGGTGGCTGTGGAGCCCTCATGGGACTGAACTAGGCCCTCTGGATACGGAAGATGGTTGTTTGGTTCAAACTGTTTGGGGGCACCCAGGCAGAAGGATCAGTATCTGTCCCTGGTCTATGGGCAGGCTTCTGGAATCCGGTGCCTGTAGTGTGACACCTTGCACAGCCTTGGTGCAGTGGGAAGGGGCTTGGACCTGCCTAGGCTCAGTGTACTGGCCTCTGCTGACTCCCCATGTGAGACCTCGATTTGGCAGATGTGGGGATGTGGGGTGGTTTGGGAAAGAGGGCTGGGGTGGGATGAGGGAGGAGGGGGGATCTGTGGATAGTATGTGGGGTGAGTAGAAAATATCTTAATAAATAAAAATGAAAAAAAACCTGTGCTTCACCACACCTGTCCCTAAACATTTCTTTAATTCATTTTCACTCTACTTTAATTCCTTTTCACAGGTAGAAGCTTAGCTTGGTGTGGTCTTGCTCTGAGGTCACCACTCACTTTATTCCACTTAGCATCAGGCTTTTCTTTAATCAGTTTACACTTGCTGGTGCTCATTTCCTCCTCCAATTGTACATTTTGTATTTTTCCTTCTTCAGCTTACATCTTTTCATTATAGATCTGCATGAGACTGGCCACTAATAGCCACACAACATAGTCATTGCTAGATTGATTCAAAATGTCCTCTGCTAAAGCTGTTAATCCATAATTCTTCAATTTAGCCTCAGGCAGAATTTTTGGACAAGGGCAGAAAGCAGCCATGTTCTTCACCAAAAGAGCACAAGAACGTCTTTAGGCTACATACTAATATTCTCTGAAACCTTTGGAGTCAGGCCCTCACAGTTCAAATCACTCACAACAACACTGTCTTACATTCTGCTACTATTATGGCCCATTAAATTCTGCTTAAAGAATTCAACTGCTTTTCTAATACAAAGTCCCAAACTCTGCATTCCTCTGAACAAAAATATGTTCAAGCCTATCACCGCAATATCCATGTCCTTGGCACTAACTTCTTTCCTAGAGTTTCTATTGTTATGAACAGAAACAATGACCACAGCATCTCTTATAAAGAAAAGCATTGAATTGGGGTTTGGTTACAGTTCAGAGGTTTAGTCCATTGTCATAATGGCAGGAAGCATGATGGCATGCAGGCAGATGTGGTACTGGAGAATTAGCTAAGAGTCCTACATCTGGATCTGCAGGCAGCAGGAACAGAGCAGCACCAGGTTTAGCCTGGTCTTTTGTAATCTCAAAGCCCAACTGATGCCTAAATCTAATTAATCTTGTCAACAAAAGTCAGATATTGGGGTAAAAACTTGAAAAATCAGAGAAGCAAGGATGCAGCCACCAGTGAGTTCCTACCTCTTTCATTCCTCCAACCAAAAGAGCCAAGATCCTGCCTCCATTCCACCTTATCACTTCCTGTCTACTCTCTGTACAGACCTCCAGACCTCTATGGTTAACTAGTAGCTAGCTCTGCCCTGTGACTCAAAGCAAATTTTATTTTTGAGAACACAAACAAAATATCACATAATATTTCCCCCTTTTTGTCTAAATTGAAAGTTAAGATTTTAACTAAGATAGAAATACTATATATAATAAATACAATAACTATATTCAATATATATGGGCAATAATTATATTAAAAATGTCTATTCCATAGCATTTAACAAAGGCAGAGAAAATATTCCATCATCTATTCTACCCTGGTGAGTCCAAACTGTTGAACCTAATTCACCTTCTATGCTAACTTGCATTATTAACTCAAAACTATCTTTTTGTGTCTCTGAACCTTATACATTTTACACTTTTTTGTGCATTTCTTTGCTGAATTTGTTAACAAGGAAAACTATAACTATCTAGTCTTCAACTCCATCAGAGACCTAAGAAGGATATAATACTACCTGAGTAAATGGAAAGTGCAGAGCAAAAATCTTCCAAATCTAAGAAATGACAGAAACATCTGGCTGCCTGGCCAGTCACCCAAGTTTCCTCTGCAAAGTTGGGGAATCCCTCTTCATCCTGCAGGCCTAGAATAACTGACAGACTTTTCTGTAAAGCAGGATTTTTGGAGGCCTGTCCCACCTTGTCTTGGCAAGGTTGGCAGTCACATTCTTTGGTGTCCTGATTGTCAAATTTGGACAGCATACTGTCAGCAGTTAAGGCAAGGGCACTTACTTGCCCAGTGGTTAATTCTTACCATAAAATAGTTAACTCCATATGGAGTTTCTTTGATGCTCATCATCGTCTCTGAAGTAGATTGGTTCTGCCAGGAGCAGACATTCTCATTATCATAAAAAGAAACTAATGTAATCAAAACATCTTAAATACTTTAATTTTTAGATCTCTGAAGTATATGAAGACCACCTGTCTATGTAAACTGTATCTCTGTTTGACATTAAAAACATACCTAACATGACTAAAAGTTTGATTGTGATAGGTTACTCACTAGTAAAATGCAGTTCTTTATTATCCTAAATACTTTGTAATAATAACATTTAAGGACTAGAAATTTATATTACATTGCTAAATGAGCTGTATAGGTACAATACCTAGAGCAAGAATAGAATCGTGTGTACACTGTGTGATAACTACAATAATTTTAAATTTGTATCAGTGTACAAAAATATCTTAAGCAAGAGTAGAAACATACATACAGTATAACAAAAGTAATCTTAAATTCGTATCAATATACAAAAATCCTTACCAATGTAAAGTATTTAAGAATAATAATTGCTTTTTAGTTTAAAAGTATAAATTTATCCATTTATCCTATGTCTAAATCCCCCTTTTTCTTTTTAGAATGAGATCCCTGAATCTAATTTACTTTGTTAAGCTCTTTTCCTGACCACTACCAATAACAACTTATAACCAACTGCCCTAAACAATGACAAATATCTATAACCTACTTAATGACCAAAAACTGACCACTTCACCTCTTGGGAATGTGGGCATCATGTTCTCTAAACTACTTCATGCTGTCTAGGGATGATAGCATCTTTAGATGATCCTGAAAAAATGAGATAATTATCAAGTCCTGGGAGAGATAGCTGTATCATTTGTTGTCCAGTCTCTGTAATGGGAAAGTGCAGAGATTATCTCAGTTCCTGGCTAGACTAGTCTATGACACTGGTCCATCTCAGCTAGCCACCTTGAAATCATCCTGAGCAATTTGTAGTCCAAAGCATATCTTTGGGTGGTGTGTGTTTTACCACAATCCAGGTGGAATTATTGTTCTGGGGCTGCATCTTCCTCATGGGCACTTCAAAGGTCACTGTTAGGCAGTGTTATGAGTCACTGTAGAAAACTTAAACATTTCAAATGTCATATGCAGCAAATCTCAAAGAGGGTAAAGGACCATAATTTGTTATGTACATCTAGAGTACAAAAACGTAGTTACTAGTTACATAATAGAGACTCAAACCTGAAATCTTGTACAGGAAGCTATATCAAGACTTTTTCTAGAATTAGTACACTACATGACTATTAATATTATAACAAAAAGTTTAAAATATATACATATCAATTTTATAAATATTGAGATAATATTTATACCTTAAGAAAATATTTAAAGAGTCAAAATAAAAGCAGAGGATCATGAGATTAGTAGCAATAGGAGAGTCCCTTAATTTTGGTTTTCCTTCTGTCACATATCAGGTAGCTCTTCTGATATGAGATATAGATTTTGGATTTTTCTTTTAACAAGCATGCTTGGGTTTAAAGACGGAGAGAGTCATGCTCCAACTCCAAAGCCAGCTTTAATTTTTAATTGAACTGGGACTACAAAAAGACCATTTGATTCATGTGTCTGTAGAGAACAGCAGAAACAAATATTTTGGGAAGATTTATGAAATTTTATCCTATTGGAAATGGGATAAACCAATAGACCAATTACTCTTTTTCTTGGGACATTTTCTCTGGATGATTCAACCTTTTACTTCAGATGTCTCATTTGTCCAGTGGTCTTCAGATTCCTTAGATAGATGTCTTTATTATCTTGCAAGGGCAAAAACAAAACCCTGCCCTGTAGACAAATTTCTAAATAGTCTTATTAAATAAGAAACACAGAGCCAAATACAGGGGTAATAGCCAAAGACTTCAGAAAAAAAAGCGAATAGCCACAACTACATTATCTTATCACCACACTGTAGCTTCCAAGAGAGAGTTTCTTCCTGTCTAAACTGTGCTTTAATTGCCTTCCTGTTCTGCCTTCTCATTGTCTCTAAGCCCAGTCACATCACTTCCTCATCACTGCCTGTCTATACAGACCTCCAGGTCTCTATGGTTGGTACTGGAAATAAAGGCATGTGTCAGCATGCATGGCTGTGTCCTTGACAACCAGGAGACTCTGCCTGCCCTGTGATCATATTAAGGGTACGTGCTACAACCACCTGACTTCTATTTATGGCTATTTGACTTCTGATCTCCAGGCAAACTTTATTTATTAACATACAAATAAAATCACATTTCAGCACAAATAAAATAGCACCACATTTCCCCTTTTTATTCTAATAAAAAGAAAAAAGTTTAACTAATATAAGAAAAAGTATATACAATAAGTACAATAACTATATACAATATAAACTAGCAATAAATACCTCAACAATGTCTAGTCCATTTGCATTTGACAAACTCAGAGAAAATATTCCATTATCTATCCTATGTTGGTAAGTCCAAAATGTACCTGTTTCACTTTTTCTCTTAACTTATATTACTAACAGAACTATCCTATAATGTCATTGAAATCTATACTCTTACAACTCTTTAGTTTCTTTTCTGAAATTCTTAACAAGGAAAACTATAACTATAACTATCTAATCTTCAACTCCCTCAGAGACCCAAGAAGGAAATAACATTACCTAATAAAACAGGAAATGCAATCAAGCAACTTCCAAAAAAATGTGAATTGACAGAAACAGTCAGCTGCCTGGACAGTAACCTGAGGTTTCTCCGCAACGTTGGGGCATCATCTTCAGCCTATAGGCTTAGCATATCTGACAGACTCATTTGAAAAGTAGGATGTACACAAGACCTACAGTTCAACCTCACATTAGGTGTGAAGAGTCCATGTATCAGATAAACCTGAATTCAATCATTGTCCTGTCATGATTCAGAATTTTAAATTCTGGAATTTGATGGTGTTTTTGGAATTCAGCTGTCCATTCTTCTTGGCTTGTGGGAGGCTTCAACTTGGCATCCTATTCTTCTTGGCTTGTGGGTTGTTTCATCTCTTTTATTAAATGCTAGTCTGCCATTGAGATGCTAGGCTCCGTCAGCCTAGTTACTCCTTCAAGAATAACTGTTCCACTGCACACCAGAAGCTATAGGTCCATTGCCTGTTCAGTTGCTAATCTTTGCCTTTGAAAGGCTAATTATCCTTGGGCATTGTGAATTAGCCTTGTCAAAAGCCAAACAATTATTATTTGTCTAGCTTCTGAATTTTATATCATTATATTTACAACCGAAGTCAGTCTTTGTAAAAGATCAGTCAAGCTTTCTTTCAGGCCCTTTATTAAATGACACAAGTCTCTTTCTTAATTCTTCAATTCTGTCAAAAGCATTCAAAGCTGCTGTAGGGTAAAGAGTAAGGATGTGGTCATCACATAGAGAATGTCTTTGTATATTAGCATAATCTTCCTCTGCAAGAAGTTGACCTTGGGAGATTTCCATACCTCTAATCCTACTTCATTGTTCAATGGTCCTAGCCTCATCTTTCCACCAGGTCCTTCACTGTAAATTGAGGACCACATTCCAATATTACTGTAATCAAGCCTCTCCAGTGTTGTAGGACAATTCCCTTACTAGTTGACCATGAATTTAACAGCTGCTTTACAAAAGGTAAATGCATACCATATGAGACTATCTATTCCTTAAATCTCCTCAAATCTAACATTTCAACAGTAATCCAGTCATCTCCTACATAGCCTTGGCATTTTGGAGTTGTTCCTGTAAGGTGATGGGATAAATTAAGATTGGTTGTTTCATAATGTTAGACTGTTCCTCTCTAATTTTATAAAGTAATAGTGAGGTTGGTTCTCCTTAAAATTCCTCTGTCTTCATCTGAATATCTCTATTATCTGTGTTACTAACTTTTTCTAAGAATTCTAACTTATCAATCAAAATGTCAATAGTTTCTCTAGTAAATTTTTCTAAGGGCTGTATCTTGGCACTCATGTCAACCAACATTTTTATGGATAAAACAAGAATTATCAAGATGATAGTTGACATTATATCAATCCCAGCTAAATTGGTATCCCTTCATTTAATTGTTGAGGTTTTAAACCCTCTATTGTGTAGTCATACACATAAAGAAGAACAACATTCACCTGTCTTTAAAAATCTCCTGCAGGATAGTTTTGATACTCTAAAATCATTTTGTATTCTCTCATTTCCTGCAATTGCTCCTGGCAATTACTATTGTCTTTCACTGTAGATTTATGTCTTCCAATACTTTGTTTTATTGCTTTGATCCAGCATGTGTCTCTATTAGACTGACTTCATTCAGATTTCACCTAGGCTTCTTCTATGTCTTCTCATGGTGCGCCATTTATTATTAATGATGACTAATTATTCATTTTATATGGATATTCCACTCTTTCCTTATTCACTTACCTATAAAGAACATTTTGTACACTTCTAGATATGGCAAAGAGAGTCAGTATTGCAAGCTGTTGTTTATGTTGCTTCTGAGGCTGATTCTGGGGCCTTATATGTGCTATGTAAGTGCTCTGTCATGAGCTTCAGCTCAGATGCTTTTTTATGCTTTTATATACATGGTGTGAGTTTATATTAATTTTACGAATTCTAAAAAACTTAGCTATTGTGTTTTATGGTAAGGCTCTTTTTTGTTTTTTAGGTAATTTTACCTGCCTTTATAAGTTGCTGGGTAGTTTATTTTTTATATTATCCACAGTATATGAGCATTCCTGCTTCTCCTTCTTAGCAGAAGTTGGTGCCATCAGTGTTTTTATACTCTAGTGAATGGGTGTTTTTATATTTTATATTATAGTCTAATATATATTCTATATTCTAGCATCTAATTGTGTTCCTTTTTAATTTTAACATTTAATGGATATCATCAATACTTTCCCATACACATTTTACGTCTGTATATCTTCTTTTTAAAAGGTTATTTTAAATTGTGGGGGTTTTGTAAGTGAGTGAATTCACCTGCAAAGCAGAGAAGAGGGCATTAGATTACCCTCAAGATGGAGTTACAGGTTGTTGTGCATTGCTTTACACACTTGGAAATGAATCAAGGTCCTTTGCAAGAGCAGTATACACTTTCAACACTGCACCATCTCTCCAACCCGACATTTGAGACCATACCCCCAATATACTGAGGACCACCCTCTAAGTTTTACCTGTTAAAACTCAAACAAAATTTTCCAAAGCCTAACACCCTGAAGAGAAAACATCAATCACATGAGCCCTAAAGAAGGTGAGAGTTCATTGACATCCAAATCATGGTATTCTACCTACAACCCCTGAAGATGTTGCCCTTCTTTTTAACTGAAATCACATTTTAAAAAATTATAAGAAGCATAAAATAATTGTTGCTTTAAGAACAAAGAAGGAAATTATAGAAAATGATACTGAATATGTGCTGTGATAATTTATAATATGAAAACATAAAGAGCAGAGTTCACGAAAGAGAGTGAGGAAGAAGAATGTGTTCCATGTGTGGAATTCTGCCTTTCCTTGAGAAAAATCTTAAGATCCATTTCATATGGACAGGTTAACAAAAAATAAGTTTGTATTCAGAGATATTAATTATAAACATAATTAGATGGTGAGGTTAGGATGTGGTGGTATCTTAAGAATGTAATTCATAGAATCTATTTCTGTTATTAATGTTTAAATGAGGAGTATGTATTTCTGATACTATTTCACTCTCTTCAGCTTAACAAAAATTAAATGGAAAATATTTATCAACACAGATATAATAAAATAATGCAATCTCAAAATATACATGTAACACAAATTGTAAAAGGTCTTATAATAAAAAAACCTGGATCCAGATATTAGGGTGAAAGCTAAAAGATCAGAAGAATGGAGCAAGCTATAGTCACAAGTTCTTACTGCTTGGAAATCTTCAGCCCAAGAGAGAGCTGCTCCCTGTATACTCAGGCCTATATATCTTTCTATGCCCTACTATCTTACTTCCTCTCTCCACCCAGCTACATCACTTTCTATTTTTCCCCAGCTCTGTCACTTCCTGCCTGTCCGTACAGACCCTGCAGATTGCTATGGTTAATGAGTGCTGGAATTAAAGGTGTGTGCCACCATGTATGGCTCTGTTCCCAGTATGGCCTTGAACTCAAAGAGATCCTGATGAATCTCTGCCTCCTGAATGCCAGGATTAAAGGTATGTGTGTCCACTGCCTAATCTCTATGTAAATATAGTGGCTGACTTTTTCCTCTGATCCCTACGGCAAGTTTATTTGTTAGAGTACAAATAAAGTATCACCACATATGCAGGTGGTACTATAAGTAGCTAGTGTTACTGTGATAGTTGTAGTAATTATTTTTGTAGCTATTCAGTTTGATGATACTTAGGAGAGTCGAAAATATTCATATATAGATTTAGAAACTATCATATATACACAGACAAGGCTTAGAACTGGAAGGCTGCCACCATCTTCCAGGAGCAAGAGCCTGCCCACATTGGATGGGATAATGCTGTAAAGTTTACTGGTGTCTTCACCAATAGAGAGGCCTGAAGCCCACTTGAAAGGTAGGGCCCAAAGGGTCATCACCTCTGCCCCTTCTGCTGATGCTTTCATGTTTGTGATGGATGTGGACTATGAGAAGTATGACAATTCACTCAAGATTGTCAGCAATGATTCCTGCGGCACCAACTGCTTAGTCCCTCTGACCAACACCATCCATGACAATTTTGGCATTAGGGAAGCACTCATGATGACAGTCCATGACATCACTATCACCCAGAAAACTGTGGATGGCCCTTGTGGGAAGCTGTTGGGTGATGCCCCAGAACATCATCCTGCATCCACTGGAGCTGCCAAGGCTGTGACAAGGTCATCCCAGAGCTCAATCAGAAGCACACTTGCATGCTATTTGTGTCCCTATCCACAAAGTGTCTGACATGGCTCTTTCACCTGAAGAAAGCTTCCAAGTATATGATGACATCAAGAAGATGGTGATGCAGGTATCTAAGGGCTCATTAAGGACATACCAGGCTACACTGGGAGCCAGGTTGTCTCCTGCAACTTTAACAGTGATACCTACTCTTCGACCTCTGATACTGGGGCTGGCAGTGCTCTCAATGTCAACTTTGTAAAGGTCATTTTTCTTGGTATGATAATGAATATAGCTTTAGCAATAGGATCATGGATCTCATGGCCTACATGGCCTCCAAGGATCAAGACGCTCTGGACCACCCATCCCAGCATGAACACAAGAGCAAGAGAGGTCCTGGATTAGGAAGGAGTTCCTGACCCAACTCAGTCCCCAACACTGAGCATCTCCCTCACATTTTCCATCCCTGAACTCCAGAAGAAAGAGAGGGGCTTAGGGTCCCTACTTTCTTGAATACCATCAATAAAGTTCACTATACCCACAAAAAGTTTAGTGTGTGTTATTACATTGTAAATATTTATGGACAGTTGAACAAGCTTATTATCCAGGAATAAGAAAATGGATACATAAATTTGATATTCATTCAATAAAACACATAGAGTAATTAAACAATGAACTATACCTACATATATCATTAGGAATAAAAATATAAATATACTTTTGGGCATCAAAGAATATTACAGAACATTATAGAAAATGAAATACAAACTTGTCACTTCCTTCTTAATAGTTTTATTTAAAACAATTTTAATTAAATATATTTGATTATTTATTATTATTAAATTAAACATATTTGATATCACCCCGCAAGTTCTTCCAGATCCTCTCCAGCTCCCTATTCATTCTTACATTCTTTCTACAAAAACAAACAAAAACAAAAAACAAGAACAAAACCCGCTGAAACCAAGAAAACAGAAGTTTAACATCAGTGTGGCCATGAAGAGTATTGATTAGAACAATGATTAATTTGTTGCTTAATAATAAAGCCTCAGAATGCAAATTTATAATGCTTGGTGTCCCTACCTATGATGGGAGTTCAATCAGGGAAAAGCACTTACTTAGAGGGATGAAGACTGTAGATGAATTTCTAAATGGTCTTATTAAATATAAAAACATGGAGCCAGATATAGGGGTGAAAGCCTTAGAGAGATCAGGGAAATAAGGAAGGACACCAGCCAACCTCACCTCAACAACTCTACAGCCTCCAAATACAAGTTACTTCTTGTCTACCTACACTTATATGCCCTGCTGTTCTGACATGTGATTTGCTCTCTCTGACCAGCTACATCACTTCCTCTTCCTGCCCAGCTCTGTCACTGTCTGTCTATCTGTACAGACCTCCAGACATCCATGGTTAACTAGTGTTGGAATTTAGGCATGTGCCACCACACATTGATCTGTTTCCAGTGTGACCTTGAACTCACAGAGATCCAGACAGATTCTGGCCTGCCAAGTGATAGGTTAAAGGTGTGTACTACCATTGCCTGACTTCTTTGTTTATTTATAGTGGCTGTTCTTATTTCTTCCGATCTCCAGGCAAATTTATTTTTTTAAAGCACAAATAAAATATCACCAGATTTCCCCTTTTTCTAATATGAAATTTAAAAAAGTTATAACTAATATAAGAAAAACTATATACAATAAGTACAATACTATATACAATATATAAAGATAAATACATCAATAATGTCTAGTCTATTTGCATTTGACAAATTCAGAGAAAATATTCCGTGTCCTTCCTTATTTCCCTGATCTCTCTAAGGCTTTCACCCCTATATCTATCCTAATCTGGTGAGTCAAAAATGTACCTAATTCACTTTCTATCCTATCTTGTATTACCAACAAAAAACTATCTTATGATGTCTTTCATATGTATACACTTAACACCTCTTATGAGTTTCTTTTCTGAAATTTTTTTAACAAGGGAAACTATAATTACAACTATTTAATCAACTCCCTCAGATACCCAAGAAGGAAATAATAACACCAGGTTTTTATTAAGTAAGACCTCTTAAGATTTTTCTACAGTCAAGACAGAAATTTAAGTAGGAACTAGAAGAGAAATATCATGTTTCTCAAACAAAAGAGAAGACTGAGGTATCTGGAAGAAAACTGAAAACTTAATTCAGTCATATAATTTCCTGGGACCTGGGGAACTGAAGCTTGGAAGGGGACTGATGTCATCTGCACCTTCATACTCCAGGCTAGAGTGAGAGGGGATACTTTTAGAGTTTTTGTGATAGACTGTGGTAGTTTCAATGTGAAGTGTCCCATAGGATCTGCACTTGAACACTTGGTCCTAGCTGGAATGGAAGATGGGAATCCTGTATCATTTTCAGCAGGTGGAGCCTTGCTGGCAGAAGTGGGTCACTGCTGAGAAGGCCTCTCTTCTGGTTCCAGACTATCAATTCAATGTAACCAGCTAGCCTCAAAGTTCTACTGCCATGTCTCCTCCACCATGGTGGGATAGAGCCCTTCAAACTCTAAGCCCGAATAAACCACCTTGATTTCTCCCTCCTCTGCCATGGGATATCTTTCTGTACTCTGTGAATATGTGTTGCACTGATTGGGTGATAAATAGAGCTGCATTGACCTATGTCAGGGCAGGAAAGAGCCAGGTGGGAAAATTCAAGAGAGTTAATGAAAGGAGGAAGGAAAGTAAGGGGAGATGCCAAACTGCTGTCCAAGTAGCAACATGTAAGGGGAGGCAGGGAAAGCCATGGAACATATGGCAACACATAGATTAGTAGTTACGGGTTGAGTTAAGTTATAAGAGTCAGCTAGCAAGAAGCCTGACCCATAGGCCATATAATTTTCAATTAATATTAAGCCTCTGAGTGATGATTTTAGAAGTGGCTCCAGGAGTTAAGGGCCCAGCAGGACACAGGAAAACTTTCAGCTACATTTTGTCACCAAATATGATAGCAAGAATTTCCACCTGAAAACCTGAGAAAGCTCAAAAAGGGGATTCTAAAATGGAGCCAAGAGCAGCTTCCTAATTCATGTAACTCAGGGTGGGCTGTAGTACAGAGCCACATGCCCTGGCCATAGTGGGCTTCAGCAGCAACATTGAGGATTCCTGGCATCTCTGATGGGCTGAGCCATGATATAAAGAGGCTTCTCCCAGCCACTGCCTGCTGGCTTGGGAGCACAGCCAGAGGCTTAAAAATACAGGTATACTACTTAATACTACTTGCCAGAATGTGGAGATAAGCATGACTCTTTGGTAACTGTGCCATTTAAAAAAAAAACCTGGTGGGGTGGGGCTGGCAGCCAGTGCTACTACAGCTTCAGTCCTAGCCACACTGCAGTTTAAATCAATGGTAAAAAAAATGATTACAGATTCACAATAAGACAGATTCAGATGGAATAAAACTCTAAATGGTTTACAGTTTGGGTAATAAGGTACATGGGCTTGAGAGAGAGAGAAGAGAAAGGAAAAACACAAAAATAAAAGTTTTAAAAAATAATGTATAAAAAATATACTAAGCCATGTAAAGATGAAAATTACACAGCAAGTCTGGATTATGTTGCCTTTGGGATTTTTAACTGGAGAGAGATATTTGATTGTGAAGGCTGCTGAGTTAAACCAATATGTATGTATATGTATTTTAAAGGTATTTTTACTTCAAAATTTATGTCTAAGGATATGTTGCTTTGGAAAAGAGGTTTTGCTTCTCTTTCCACAGAAGATGAGAAGCTGTAGATTCCTTCTAGGTTAATATGGTTCCATCAAGAGAGACACCCTGAGAGGTCTCCAGATGATCCAACATCCAGAACAGCTTCAAGGCAACTGACTCAGAGCATAGAGCCTCACAGGCTACTTCAGTCAGGACTTGACCATAATTCTAAAATTTTCTTTCTGTCCCCAAGACTATCAACACCCCCAATCAGCAGGAAGTAGCCTGGAAAACTACACTCACATTCCCAAAAAATGGATTATGGACGTTGATCTTTGTTTAGGGGGTTTGTTTATGAATTGTTATTGGTCATAGTCAATCTCTTTCTAAAAGAAGAAAGGGGATTATGATATAAAAATGGCTGGGCGGTGGTGGCACACGCCTTTAATCCCAGCACTCGGGAGGCAGACAGGTGGGTCTCTGTGAGTTTGAGGCCAGCCTGGGCTACAGAGAAAGTTCCAGGAAAAGCACCAAAGCTACTCAGAGAAACCCTGTTTTGAAAAAAGCAAAAAGAAAAAGAAAAAAATGATGGAAAGTGGGGTAGATTATTAAATCTATTTTAATCCAAAAAACAACTGTTAATCTTACATATTTTACATCAGTATGGAATTTAGGTTATTGATACAAATTTAAAGTTAATTGTGTTATATTGTATGTATATTTCTACTCTTGTTTAGTATATTATGTTTATGCAGCTCATTTAATAATGAAATATGTAATTATAAATACCGATTAATAGTCATCTATAATTGCAAATTTGTGGTCATGTTAGGTATGTTTTCAGAGATATATTTCAGATAGGCAATCTTCAAACACTTCAAAGACTTATAGAATGTGGTATATGAAATGTTTTAAGAACTTAGACTTTTTTCCACAGTGAGACACGTCTGCTCCTAGCATCACCAATTACTTCAAAGAGGATGATGGTCATTGAAGAAACTCCATATGGAGTTTGTTTTCTTTATGGCAAAAGCTAGCCATGTAGACAAAGAAAGTGCTCTTGTCTCAACTGCTGACTCTATGCTGTACAAATTGGACAAGCAGGACACAAAAGAAAGTGACTGCAGAACTTTGCCAAGACAAGGTGGGACAGTCCTTCAAAAATCCTGCTTCACAGATAAGTCTGTCAGGTATGCGAGGCCTTTAGGCTGAAGATGGATGTTCCAACATTGCAGAGGAATTCTGGGTGACTGTTCGGGCAGCCTGATGTCCCTGACATTAGGTAACATTACATCATTCTGGAGTCTTTGATGGAGGTGAAGACTAGATAGTTGTAGTTATAATTCTCCTTGGTTATGATAAAAGATAAATTATATATAAATCTTTAGAGTTACAAAAATAGGATAGATGGTAGAATATTTTCTAATTTTACAAAATATAAATAGACTAGACATTTTAACTGTAGTTCTTGCTGGTTAACAGTTTTGTTATATATAATTTTATTATGTTAAAGTTAAAACATTGCTTTTTGATTAGACAGAAAAAGGATGTCTTTCTGTATTTTGTGAATATGTGTTGCTCTGATTGGTTGATAAATAAAGCTGCATTGCCTATGGCAGGGCAGGTTTTTCCAGGGAGGAAAATCCAAGAGAGATAATAAAAGGAGGAGAGTAAAGGGAAATGCCAAAAAACTGTCAAAGGAGCAATGGGACAGATGTAAAGGAATGGAACACTAGGCAATACATAAATTAATAGAAATGGGTTAATTTAAGATGAAAGAGCTAGCTAGCAAGAAGCCTGCCATAGGCCATACAGTTGGTAATTAATATAAGCCTCAGGGTGATTATTTTATAAGCAGCTGTGGGACCTCAGGGCCAGGCAGGACACAGAAAAACTTCCAGCTACAATGGTCTGTGACATCAATAGGGTCTTAGCATCAAGTTCTAGAGAGTGATCAAGGGCATTGGCAATAACCTGTAGTGTTTGAAGAATGGGAGCCTATAGAATGCCACTGATCAAACTTAAAAAAGTGTAACCTATATCTAGCACTGGACATCATATTTGACAGCCTATATTGTCTAGGGAGATACTGTTTCCTCCATTGTAGAGTACTCCATTTACAAATGTGTATGTGTGCATGTATTTATTTATTTGTTATAAATATATATTTTTTATAAATATTTATTTTTGTTTTCATAAATATATATTATTTATATTTATATTTATATATATTTAAGGCTGTGACTATGGTGGTGGTTTTCCATGTACCTTTTTGAAAGGTATTTAATGTTAGGTACCCTTCTCAGTTCCCCCATCTCTACCCTGCCCTCGCATCTTCTATCCAATTCAAATTTTCTGTCCCACTATTCTCCTTCCCACTTCATAACACCTGCTCTTGAATTCTCCTGCCCCACTCCCTGCATAGCCCCTCACCAGTTTCCTGTATTATATAGACACTCCAATTTAAACACACTTATCTGATGGATCAAATTGTTATCTACATACACAGCAGGAAATGTGACATTGACATTTTTGATGGGGTTTTCCCCTTTAGAAGGATCGTTTCTAACTCCATTAATTTACCTGAATTTTTCATATCTATATGGATGAATAATATACATATATGAACAAAATTTTCATCATTCATTCATTGAGTGATTGATATCTAGGCTTCTACTATTTCCTGGCAATTGTGAAGAGACCAACAATAAACATCAATGAGCAACTCTCTCTGAAGTAGGATAAAGAGTTTCAGGTATGCCTAGGACTGGTATATCTCTAGTTCTGTGTTTGTATTTATGTATATAGCAAAATTTAAAATATGAATGAGCTTCCATTTCACATTAGTTACAAAACTTATTCTTCACATAAAAATTAACTATAAATTTTTAGATGTGTGATGTAGAGGATGGATTAAGATGTTATAAGACAGCTCAGATTTTAATCTTGTGTGTCACTTGCACCTGGTTATTATTTAGCGTTAATACATCACTGTGTTAGTTTATGGTGCATGTTTTCACATTCTAGCCAAGTTTCGTACCAGTAGAAGAAATACGCTTTACACTACCTCAAGGTTCATAATGAATTTTGCTTTAAGCATCCTGTTGCATGTGTAAGAGAGTAATTCCTACCATGTTTAGAAATTATAGAGTGGGCCATGGAAGAAGAAATGCAAGTGAGAACCTTTAATTCTTTCTAAATTTTATTTATCTTTTTCAAAGGACTAGTATAAGAAAACATGACAAATTTTTAAATATTGCTTAATTGTAATGGAATAAATGAATGCTTATATTTTCTTTTTGGGGTCTAGCAAACCACCACCTCTACCACTCAAATAATGTATTCATACTAATGGTAACATACATGTAAGTATTCAACCCCTCTAACTGTCTTTTCAGTTGTTCTGTAACATTTTAATCTAAATTAATTATAGAGTAAAACAAAGTTGTAAAGTAAGGGGGGAGGGGCTGGGTCCTGCCTCAGCTGAATGTACCAAGCTTTATTGTCCCCCCATAAGAGAACTTATCCTTTTGGAGGATGGAATGAGGGGTGGTATGGCTGAGAGGGGTTCAATGAGGGTAGAGGAGGAGCAAAAGGAGGAATTAAAGGTGGATCTGTGGTAGGTATGTAAAATGAATACAAAAATTAAGAAAAGAAAGGTTTTCTTTTCTGTATGGAGAAGTGGAGTAGAAAGAAAGCTCTGAATGAGGCTATACCTCCAAGCTATGCTGCTCTCTTCCAGACTGTTTGCAGCGATGTATACATCTCAAAGCTCTTCTCAGGGTTTAGAACACTGTTCCCAAATGGAGGTGCTCTCTAGCTTCCTCTGAAGCACAGCCCATGCTTTCCATGTCAGAGACCTGTGCCTTTGCATGTAGGTACAAGTCACAACCAGGACAACATTTACTCCAAATTTTCAACTACCCTTGAACTTACGGTTCATTTGCTCACTTGTTATAGTTCTTAACTCTCCCCTGTAACCCTGTAGAGAACAAGACACTGGTGACATAATCACAAACAGAAAAGTACCTGATGTCATTCCAGGCTTCTCTCCCTTCTAGTTTTCAAATTTTAAAATGAAGACTCAGTCCTTCTAGCATAAGAAGTGTGACTTTTCCCACACAGGCCTTCATAAGAAGTCACATTCCCTTCATGACTCTCATTCATGATTCCATTTTCCCTGTTTGGTAGACCACTTACAGTGACTGAGGGCAGCTATGGCTTGTGCCAGCATCTTCCATATTCCTACACCAGAGAAGGAACCTCAGCCCTGGAACAGAAAGAAAGTTAGTTTCAGAATTCTGTCTCTTCCTGAAACAACATAAGATGCTTAGCAACTGGACTGGGACCAAAAACTGCCCCAACATCACTAGAGGCAGTGGTCTGCAGATAGACTGAATAGTACAAACTGGATTTAAAGAAGTTTCTAGCACTTTGGGGATTTGATAATTTACTTAATTTCTGCAATCCTGTTCATCCCTCCTTATGAACCTGTGACAGACATTCCCACATAGCCAGGTGGTCTTGACAGAAAATTTCATGTGTTCATATCTCAATTTACTTTGCAGGAACATCAATGGAACATTCTCAAGCATGGGTCCATCCACCCCAGCCTGGAGCACTGACAACACAACAATGAATGGAAGTTATTACACTGAAAGCTCACTCTGTGTCACCATGTACAAATACATCAATATTCTTACTGTCATCACTGCCGCGGTTGGGCTGGCAGGAAATGCCATAGTGCTGTGGATTCAGGCCTTCCACATGCAACAGAATGAATTCTCTGTATATATCCTCAACCTTGCTGGGGCTGAATTCCTCTACCTTTGCTTTCAGACAATGTATGCCCTGGAGCATATCCTTCTTCAGTTCCATACCTCCCACTTCAATATTCCCATCTCTCTCATTAATGTATTAATCTTTGCTTACCTTGCAGGTTTATGTATGATTGCAGCCATCAGTGTTGAGCATTGTCTGTCAGTTTTGTGGCCCATCTTGTATCAGTGCCAATGACCAAGACACATGTCAACTGTCCTGTGTGCAATGCTATGGGCCTTCTCTATATTGTTAAGCCTCCTGTCAGCATATGACTGTGGTTTACTACTGAATTATTATGACCATTCTTTCTGTAGGACTTATAATTTTATCACTGCTGCATTTGTAATAGTATTATCTGTGGATTTTTGTGGATCCATCCTGGTCCTGTTGGTCAGGATCTTCTGTGGCTCACAGAGGATTCCTGTGACCAGGTTATATGTGACCATTGCACTCACAGTGCTGATCTTCTTACTCTTTGGTCTGCCCTTTAGTATCTGTTGGTTCATCTTAGATTGGACTGAGGAATTGCATAGAGTTTCCCCTTGCAATGTTTCTGTTTCATGTCTTGTGTTAACAGCTGTGCCAAGCCCATCATTTACTTCCTTGCTGACTCCATTAGGCCTTGCAGATTCCAGAAGCAGACTCCAAAGATTCATCTGTAGAGAGCCGTGCAGGTTGCTCCTGAGGAAGAAGGTAGAGACAGGGCTTCTTCAGGAAATCATTGAGAGCAGGAAACAGTTCTATGTAGTATTGGAGGCAGTCCTTGATCAGACACAGTTGTTTAGAATATCACCTTGGCCTTTATCTCTGTGCGCCATTTTCACAACCTTGTTCAATTGATTGAGAAAATAGTCATTTTGTAGAAATTGGGTGAAATGGGGCTTATTAAACTGAAACTGACTGCAGCACCATAAAGATGCCTTATATGGGCCTCACTGCATCCCTATGTGATGTAACCTTTTTAATCAAATCACTTGAGGCCAGAAGAGCTCCCACTATAGACAAACCTTCCAAAGAAGGCCCAAGGCAGCACAGGGAAGGTCACGGTTTCTTTGGACATTGAACTTGATAAAGATTAAATGAATACTATATTTAATAGATTTAATGTCCCTATTTTTTATAATTTGTTTTCTAAACAAGGAGAGAAAGTAATTGAAATTTCCATAATTCCTATTTCCTTCAATAGCCTCATATTTTAGAATATATGTATGATTTTAAAATGTTCCTTATATAAATTGCTTAGTAAATGAATATGCATCTTTAAGACTTCATATTCTAAATCTCCATTCACCAGTTTGAGTCTTGAATTTCAAGTATCTGCCATCTTCAGCATTGAAAGAATAAGGTCAGGTTTCATACATCAACAACCAACCACACTTGAAGGTGGAGAAAGACTGTCTCCAGATTCTCCCTTTCCAAATGCCTTGGTTAGCATTCCATGGTCATGTCTTCCATCTTTTCTCTTGTGTTTGCCTTGACTCTCTCTCTGTGACTGTCTGACCCATCATGAAAACAACTCCAACTAATTTCCTCTTGAATTGAATTTCTGTCATATTTACATTATTTCCAGGAGTGCATACCATCCATAACTTAATTATGAAGGTTTGCATTTTCTTTTAAAATGATTCATGAGTATTGAAGATTGCTGGAATTGTTGAATTGTTCACTTCCCTTGGCAGTTTGTATAGTATTTTCTGGAACCATGGAAGCCATACTTCAGGAAATAGGTCAGCTCAAGCTCAAATCATCTGAGTCCTTTGTCCTAAATATGAAGTATCTTCTGCAATAGAGGCCTACCTTCAACCACTAAGAAGTGACCAATGGTTACATCTATAAACTATATTGTTTTGGGAGTCAGAGGGACTACCCTGACCAACCATACAAAAAGAGGTTTCTCATGACGAGAACTGGTTCTGTGGGGAATATTGTCAGCCCAAATGGCTTAACTTCCTTTAAGATGTTTGTATGAATATATATATATGTATATATAGAGAGAGATAAATAGAGTAGAGAGTGTATGTATATACATGTATATGTATAAATATTCATGTATTGTGTATAGTTTCATATATACTGTATAATATATACATATATCATTTCATATATACACTTTTTATATATGCACATATATATTCTTGTATCATGTATAATTTTAAGGAAATATATAAAATAATGCAATTCCTTAAGGCCTTAAAAAACAATCTTCCTATTTTTTGTTCCATGTCCCTCCTCTCCCTTCTGTATTGACCTTTCACGCTCTAACCCAGTCAGATCCCCTACCCATTATTCCAATTCCCACTTCATATCATCTCTATCCTGCTATTCCATCCCAAGTCCCTCAACATACAGTCTCTTTATACTTTTCTGGTTTGTGGTTATTCCATGTTGTATATGCACATCTGAAAATTTGGAGTTAGGAACTACTGATAAGAAAGACTGTGTGGTATCTGTCTTTTTGGACAGGACTCCATTTGCTAGGGATTTGAGCCAAACAATTGATAAGTGAGTTCATAAAACTAAAAACTTCTGCACTGCTAAAGAAGCAATCAACCAGGGAATGAAAAAAAAAACTATAGAATGGGAGATAATCTTTGCAAGTATTACACCTGACAGAGGATTTATATGCAGAATATATAAAGATTTCAAAAATAAAGAGTCCAAATACTAAATTACCATTTGAAAAGTGGGAATGAGATCTAAACAGAGAATTCTAAAGAGAATAAATGAAAATTGCTAATAAAATCTTGAAAAGTCCTTATCAGCCTAAGCAATGAGAAGAATGAAAACTAAAACAACTTTGACATTTTATGTCATCCAGGCAGAACACATAAAATGAACAACAAAAGAACTGACAACAAATGCTGTCAGGGTGTGGAGAAAGAGGACCACTCATTCATTCTTGGTAGGAATGTGAACTGGTGTAGCCACTCTGGAAAACAGGATGGGGAAACTTTAAAAAACTAAAAATGTATCTACCATATGCCCAGCTATACTACTCGTTGGCATATGACCAAAGAACTGAACATCCTAGTTCACAGATACTTGTTCACCAGTGTTCATTGACACCTTCTTCACAGAAGCCTGGAAATGGAAACAACCCAAATGACTTCAGCTGGATGAATGGATAATGAAAATGTGCTACATATACACAATGGAATACTATTCAGCTGTAAACAAAAAAAGAAATCATGAGATTAAAAAAAAAAAGACTGAACCTAGAAAATATTATCTTGAGTGTGGTAACATTTTCTGTAAAATACTATTTCATTCTTAAATGCTACTGCATTTGATAATTTAGAGTATAATTAAGAAAAAGTATTATGCACAGATTAAAGAAATGTGTAGTTCAATAAATTTGCTTGGATAAATATAACTACTTGACTCAAAACCCAGTCAAGACACAAAATACTTCCTTGCCTCTGTGAGTTCCCTCTGGTCCTCCAGTCACAACTCGGTTTGGAGGTCAGTACTGTCCATATTTGCAATTTAATATAAAATTGAGAGTGCAGATAAGAGTATATCATCATGTTGTGTGATATGTGACAAAATGGTTGTTAAAACTGAATACACTAATTTATAAGTATATTTACACACACATACATATAGATGAATAGATATATAGATATATGAAGTAAATTTTCTTTCTCTCCATATAGTAAAAGCTGTTTTATAAGGAAGTTCTGAATGCAATGCATTATTACTACATAGAGATCTTGTGTTGTAAATTATTTTATTTCATCTTATATATTTGTTACTTCATATTTTTATACGTTTTTTCCATTTTCTATTACCACAAAGGTTTAGTAACCACCATCATATTATGTAGTCTGTCTGTATGTATTGACACTTTAAATTACATTCCATATGTAAATGAGGTTTTAGAATAGTTTTCTCCTTATGTTGATCTTACTTCCACTTGAGTTATATAATTCCATTTAAATTAAAACTCTATTAATATATGCATCTATTTTAGGAAGCAGTGGGTTTCCATATACCTTTTCATAAGGCCCATAGTGTTATACTTAATCTTCCCCTAATTCCATCCTGTATCCTGCCCTCCTATTGAACTTGAGCTTTGAAACAGTGTTGGAAATGTAAGTATTTTCTGAGTCTTGAAGATGGACTATCTGAGTTTTACATTATGAAATGTTCATGACACTATGGGATAGAGTGCAGAATGTCAAAAATCTTCATAGGCTTCTGCTTTAAATGTTTGTTATTATTATCCATCTAGTGGTTGATTTTACAAACTTTAGTGCATAACTGTTGGGCAGAACTCCACCCATATTTTATCCAAGGAAAATAACTCTGCACTTTTGACAGTTGAGGAATAATGTGCTGTATATCTGTCTCAATTTCACAATCCATTTATCTGTTATATCATGGCTATATCTCCCATGTACTGAATCCTGTAACTAATGTCCCAATAAACATACAACACTTTCTTCTACTAGTGGTAGACAAGCCTTTGTCAATTATTTAATTTAATCTCGTATGTCTTTATTTCATAGTGGGCTTCTGGCAACAATATGAATTTAGTGTGTTTTTGTTTTCTTTCTACTGAAATTCAGTTCTCCAAGTCACTCTGTTTCAATTATCATGTGATATGAAGAGAGAATAGATTATTGTGTCTTATGGTTTGAGTGCTTGATAAATGGCTTAATGGCTCTACACATCTATATAAATTGTGTTGAAGGTGGGGATGTATGGAAGAGGGGGAATGCTCACATGAAGGAAGATAGAAAACAAAATGTGACAGGAAGAGACCAGAAATATGTATTGAAGGACATTTTTCAGAGTCTATCACTGAGATAATTCATGGCAGGAACTAAAATACTATGGGATGGTCACTGCTTGCTGGCTTCCTCACATGACATCTGAGGCAATTGTTTAGATAACTTTCTTATAGAGCTCCAGACCACTAGCTGAGGGAATGGCAAAGCCAAAAGTAGGCTAAGTCACCCTGCATCAATTAACAATTAAGATAATCCCTCAGAGGTATCTTCATAAGATAAACTAGTAAAGATATTCAATTGGGACTTCTTAGGGGATCCTATTTTGTGTCAATATGCCAGTTTGATTACTAGGACATTCCATTTGTCAACTTACAACACAAACACTTCACTTAAAGCCAAAATTTTTATATTCCTTGTCCCTGAGCTCTCATTTTAACATCATCACATAAAATACAATCAAAATTTCAAAGTCCCATACTCTTGAAGTTTTTAAACAATTAAAAATTCAAGGACTCTTTCCAAATCAAAAGTCCCTTAACTTGAAACTCTTGCAAAATAAAGAACAAATGATATATGTCTTACTCCAAAATGAAAGAAGGAAAGAATAGCAAAATAAATGAAAAATCTAGTAGTGTAAATGCAAATAATGTAGCTCCATGTTCAGCAACTAGGACTCACTCACTGTGTAGTTGTCTAGCTCCAAAAAGTTTGTGCAGGTTCATTCTCCAGCTCTGCCATTTACAACAAACACAATTTTTCTCATATTCTCTACTACTTACAGCAAACACAGTTTGTCACATAGACTCAGACTGTCTGCCCTCCACACCTGCCTTTGTCCTTGAAACCATCTGGTGGCTGGCACTGTTATTTCTGATATGCTAGGGAGCATGGTAGAAGAGGAGTGTCCTTGTTAAGGTTTCTATTTGTTGTGAAGAGGCACTATGACTATGGCAACTTTTACAAAGGAAAACATTTAATTGGAGCTACCCTACAGTTTAGAGGTTTAGTCTACTACCATCATATAAGGTAACATGTAGAGAAACATGTTGCTGGGGAAGGAGCTGAGAGCTCTACATCTTAAACCACAGGCAACAGAAAGTGAACTATGTGTCCCATGTTGAGCATAGCTTGAGCATATAAAACCTCACAGTCCACCTCCACAGTGACACACTTTCTCTACCAAGGCCACACCTACTGTAGCAAGGTCACACCTCCTAACACTGCAACTCTCTATAGGCCAAGCATTCAAACATATAAGTCTATGAGGGCCATACCTACTCAAACCACCAAAGGATGGGTCCAAAAGAACCATAATATTAGGAAGTGTGCTGTGAAACTCTCTTTCTAAGAAATGATTACATAAACAATACCACAACACTGACACTATCAGTGAACAGGCTAACACAGAAGGTAGAAATTCCCAAGTTTTACCCCTAGACAAAGAATGATAGCCAATTAATAAGTTCTGGCAGGGGGAGAGTTAGCTTCTCACAGGTTTAAGGCCAGAGTGGTCAGTCCTTATTTCAGTTAGCGTTTCTATTGCTCCGAAGAGACAAAATGACCACAGCAAGTGTTATGAAGGAAATAATTTAATTGGGGATACCTTACAGTTCAAAGGTATAGTCCATTGTCATCATGGCAGGAAACATGGCTACATGGTGCAGGAGAAGGAGCTGATAGTTCTACATCCGGATCAGCTGACAGCAGGAAGAAAGAATAACAGTGATCCTGGATTGGGTTTCTGAAACCTCAAATTCCGACCCCAGTAACACACTTCTTCCAACAAGACCACACCTACTCCTGCAAGGCCACACCTCCTAATAGTTCCCCTTCCTATGAGCCTATAGTGACCATTTTAATTCAAACACCACATTATACCTCTTGTATAGACTTGTAGCTATATCAGATAAATTCAGGCAATCTTCTAATATATCCGTAGTCTACCAATGTGAACCTTGTTTAAAAGTCCAAAGCTCAAAGTCTCTTCTGAAACTCAATCAATCTCTTAACTATAACCCCTTGTAAAATCAAAATAAAGAAGCAAATCATATACTTCCAACATATAATGGCACACAATAAACATTACTTTTCCAAAATGGAGGACGGGGATGATAGTGAGGAAATACTGTACCAAAACAAGACTAAAAACAAGCTGGGTGAACTCCAAACTCTGCATCTCAGTGTCTGATGTTAAAGAGCTCCTCAGAACTCAACCTCCTTTCAACCATTTTTGACAGCAATGCACTTATTTCCCTTTGTTTGGGTTCACTTCCTGTTAGCAGTCAAGGTTGAGAATAGAAAGCTTGCCAATAATAGGAAGGTCATCAGCATCTACCAGGAGCAAGATCCCACCAACATCAAATGGGATGATGCTGGTGCCAAGTACGTTGTGAAGTTTACAGGTGTTTTCACCAGTAGGGAGGACTGGAGCCACTTGAAAATTGGGGCCCAAAGGGTGATCATCTCTGCCCTTTCTGCTGATTCTTCCATGTTTGTGTTAATATGGACCATGAAAAGTATGATGATTCACTCAAGATTGTCAGCAATGCCTCTTGCACCATCAACTGCTTAGCCCCTCTCTCCAAGGTCATCCATGTCAACTTTGACATTGTGGAAGAACTCATGATGTCAGTCCATGCCATCAGTATCATCCAGAAAACTGTGGATGGCCCTTCTAGAAGCTGTGGTGTGATGACCCAGAACATCATCCCTGTATTCACTGTTGCTGCCAAAGCTGTGGCAAAGTCATCCCAGAGCCCAATCAGAAGCTCTCTAGCATGGCCTTCTGGGTTCCTATCCACATGTCTGACATAGATCTGACATGCCACCTGGAGAAAGCTGCCAAGTATGATATGATGACAACAAGAAGATGATGAAGCAGACATCTTAGGGCCCACTAAATGACATCTCAGGCTATACTAATCACCAGGTTGTCTTCTGCAACTTTAAAAGTGATACCTACTCTTCCATCTTTGATGCTGGGCCTGGCAGTGCTCTCAACATCAATTTTGTAAGGTTTGTTTCTTGGTATGATAATGAATACTATAGCTACAGCAACAGGGCAGTGGATCTCATGGCCTACATGGCCTGCAAGAAGTAAGAAGCCCTGGACCACCTACTCCAGCAAGAACACAAGAGCAAGAGAGGTCCTGGACTGTAAAGGAGTCCCTGTCCCAACTCAGCCCCCAACACTGAACATCTCCCTCACAGTTTTTGTTCCAAAATCCCAGAAGGAAGGGAGGGGCTTAGGGATCCCTATTCTCTTGAATGTCATTAATAATGGTCACTACACCACAAAAATTGTGTTTATTACTATAATGTAAATAATTATGGAAAGTTTAATATGCCTAATTATCCAGGAATAAAAAAATAAATACATAAATTTGAGGATATTCATTCAATAAAACACAGAGAGCAATTAAAACAATGAACTATACCTATACACCTCATTAGGAATAAAAATATAAACATAGCAATGAGCATGAAAAAGTATTATAGAACAAAAGAGATAATACAATATAAACATGTCACTTCTTTTTAATATTTTTTATTTAAAACAAGTTTTAATTCTCTTTCTTTGTTGTATCTTTGTGTGGTTTGGGTATCAGGATAATTGTAGCCTCATAAAAAGAAGTTGGTACTGTTCCTTCTGTTTCTATTATGTAGAACAATTTAAAGAGTACTGGTATTAACTCTTTTTTGAAATTCTGGTAGAATTCTGCACTGAAACCATCTGATTCTGGGCTTTTTTATTAGGAGACATTTAATGATTATTTCTATTTACTCAGGGATTGTTTATCTGGTCTTGATTTAATTTTGGTATGTGATACCTATTCAGAAAATGGTTCATTTCTTTTAGATTACCCCATTTTGTGGAGTACAGGTTTTTGATGTATGACCTTATGATTCTCTGTATTTCCTCATTGATTGCTGCTATATCTCCCTTTTCATTTCTGAAAGAGAATTACAGACTAATCCCCGTCGTGAATATTGATGCAAACAAACTGAATCCAAGAACACATCAAAAAATCTTATCTACCATGATCAAGTAGGCTTCACCCCAGAGATGCATGAAGTATATGAAAATCTATCAATGCAATACATCATATAAACAAACTGAAAGAAAAAAAACAACATAATCATCTTATTAGATGCTGAAAAAGCCTTTGACAAAATCCAACACAACTTCATGATAAAGGTTTTGGAGAGCTCAGGAATACAAGGAACATACCTAAACATAATAAAGGCAATTTACAGTAAGCAGACAGTGAACATCAAATTAAATGGAGAGAAACTCAAAGCCATTCCTCTAAAATCAGGAGCAAGACAAGTCTGTCTGTTCTCCCCATACTTATTCAATATAGTACTTGAAATTCTAGCCAGAGCAATAAGACAACATAAGGAGATCAAGGGGAAACATCGTAAAGGAAGAAGTCAAACTTTTGCTATTTGCAAATGATATGATAGTATATATAAGTGACCCCAAAAATTCTACTAGGGAACTCCTACCACTGATAACCTCCTTCAGTAATGTGGCAGGATACATGATTAACTCAAACAAATCAGTAGCCCTCCTATATAAAAATGATAAATAGGCTGAGAAAGAAATCAGAGAAACATCATCCTTTACAATAGACACAAATAGTGTAAAATACCTTCAGGTAAGTCTAACTAAGCAATCGAAAGACCTGTATGGCAAGAACTTTAAGTCTCTAAAGAAATTGAAGAAGGCATCAGTAAATGGAAAGATCTACCATGCTCATGCATGGGTAGGATTAACATAGTAAAAATGGCAATCTTACTAACAGCAATCTACAGATTCAATGCAATCCCTATCAAAATCCCAACACAATTCCTCACAGACCTGGAAAAAACAATACTCAACTTCATATGGAAAAACAAAAAACCCAGCATAGCTAAATGAATGCTAAACAATAAAGCCACCACTGGGGGCATCACCTTCCCTGAACTCAAATTCTACTATAGAGCTCATCATCCTCTTATTTGTGAAGGGCTGAAAATATGTTCTTAGAGTTTTGAATAAAAAATCAAATATATATAAAAAAACAGCTTAGTATTGGCATAAAAACCAACATGTGGACTAATGATATTGAATTGAAGATCCTGACATTGATGCACACACCTATGAACACCTGATTTTTGACAAAGAAGCCAAAACTGTACAATGAAAAAAAGAAAACTTCTTCAACAAATGGCGCTGGGATGTCAACATGTAGAAGACTGCAAATAGATCCATATCTGTCACCATGTACAAAACTCAAGTCCAATTGGACCAAAGATCTCAACATAAATTCAGTTACACTGAGCTTAATAGAAAAGAAAGTAGGAATTAGTCTTGAATACATTGGCACAGGAGACCACTTCATAAATATAACACCAGTAGCACAGACACTGAAAGCAACAATTAATAAATGGGACCTCCTGAAACTGAGAAGCTTCTGTGAGGCAAAGGACATGGTGAATAATACAAAACAACAGCCTACAGAATGGGAAAATAATCTTAATCAACTCCACATCTGACAGAGGGCTGATCTCCAGAATATATAAAGAATTCAAGAAACTAAACAACAAAATATCAAACAATCCAATCAATAATGGCTATAGAGCTAAACAGAACTCTCAACAGAAGAATCTCAAATGGTTGAAAGACATGTAAGGAATTGTTCAGCATCCTTAGTCATCAGGGAAATGCAAATCAAAATGACTCTGAGATACAATCTTACACCTCTCAGTATGGTTAAGAACAAAAACACAGAAGACAGCTTATGTTAGAGAGGATGAATATCAAAGAAAACACTGCTCCATTGTTGGTGGAAGGGCAAACTTGTACAGGCATTTTGGAAATCAGTATGACAGTTTCTCAGAAAATTGGCAATCAATCTACCCCAAATCCCAGCTATACCACTCTTGGACATATACTGAAGGAATGCCCAATCATACCACAAGGACACATGCTCAACTATGTTCATAGCACCATTATTCCTGAAAATAACCAAAACCTGAAAACAACCTAGATGCTCCTCAACTGAAGAATAAATAAAGAAAATGTGATACATATACACAATGGAGTATTTATTACTCAGCAGTGAAAAAAACAATGATATCATGAAACTTGCAGGCAAATGGATGGAAATAGAAAATAAAATCCTGACTGAGGTAATCCAGACTCAGAAGGACAAATATGGTGTATACTCACTCATAAGTGAATACTTGATGTAAAGCAAAGGATAACCAGACTACAACCCAGAGCTCCAGAGAAGCCAGCTAACAAGGATGACCCTAATAGGGATGCATGTATCACCATGAAAAGGGGGACTAGATGAGATTTCCAAGAGTAAAGTGGGGATGAGGTGGGGCAATAGAGGTTAGGGAATGGAGGATGAGAACATAATGAAATGAAATAGAACAGAGATAGCGTGGGAGAACAATGAAAGAGATACCATGATATAGGGTGGTATCATGAGGATAGGAAGAAACTGGGTGATAGGGAATTTCCCAGGACTCCACAATAATTACCCCAATTTAGACTACCACCAATAGTGGAGAACTAGCTTACTCCAGTAATGAGATTGGTGAATATCCTAATTGTCATCATAGAGCCTTTCTCCAGTAACTGATGGAAGCAGATGCAGAATTCAGAACCATACACCTGCCAAGTTCCAGTAGTCCAATTGAAGAGACAGAAGAGGAATTTTATGAGCAAGGAGTATCAAGATCATGATGGGGAAACCTACAGAGACAACCAAACCAAACTAGTGGGAACTCATGAACTTTAGACCAACAGCTGTGGAGCCTCCATTGGTCTGGACTAGGCCCTCTGCATAGGCAAGACATTTGTATAGCATGATCTGATTAAGGGGCCCCCTGGCTGTAGGATCAGGATCCATCCCTGATGCATGAGCTGGTTTTATGGAGCCCACTACCTATGGTGGTTCACCTTGTACAGCCTTGATGCGGTGGGGCGCGGAGGGGAGGGGGGTTGGACCTGACTCTACTGAGTGCACCAAGCTCTGCTGACTTCCCATTGGAGGCCTTACTTTCTTGTAGAAAAGAATGGGGGACATGTTGGGCGTGGACGCTGAAGGGGCTTGAGGAGGAAATAGAGGGGGATCTGTGGTTGGTATGTAAAATGAATTAAAAAATTCTCAATTAAAAAAATACAAATTTTAAACTTCAATATATATTTGATCACATTGTTCCCTTCCCCCCAAGTACTTCCAGATCCTGTTATGCTCCTATCCACCCTTAAGTTCTTTCTCAAAAAACAAACTAAAACACAAAACCCTCTGAAACCAAGAAAACAAAAGTTTAACTTCAGTGCGGCCGTGAAGGGTTTTGAGTAGACCAATGATAAACATATTCCTTAGTCATAAAGCCTTAGAGTGCAAGTTCATAATGCTTGATGTTCCT
>CABHPQ010175641.1:0-27195 GCA_902168405.1 Peromyscus aztecus
TCATATGATATGACTACCAGCCATACTGTGGTATTTCTTTCATAGATCACTGGGCATTTTTAGGAATAACTACCAGTACATGTAAGTTATGTTTCTGGCATCCTTATGATCAAATACAGTATATTCTTATTTTAATGCATGTAGCACACATGTGTGCACATACTTGTGCTGGTCCAAGTGCTTGAGCACATGTATGTGAGGGATAAAGGTTGACAAAGGAGTCTTCTTTAATCATTCTCCACATTATTTTTGATAAGGTGTCTCTCACTGAACGATTAAATCACTGATTCTTCGAGAAGAGTAGCCAGGGAGCTCCAAAGATCTGTCCCACCTCCTCAGCACTATGATTACAGTTGCTCATCACCATTTTGTGATTTTACAGAGGTGCTGCACATCTGGACCCTGGTCCCCATGCAACAGGGGCTTTACCAACTGAGCCATCTCCTCAGTCTGCAATAGTTCTAATTATTTTTTTTCTCCCCTGGTGGCTGACCCTTTTTTTTCTCTCTGTCTTATCCTTTGGAGGTCCAGCTGTATGTGTGTGTGTGTGTGTGTGCCTATTGCCTGCTGAGGACAACTGTCCAGCAAGTCAGAAGGCAATGCCTGGGAAGGAGAAACCTTCTTCACTTAGCATATGGAAAAGGGCCAAAGCATCATGAGTTGCTCCAAAGTAGGTGATGTCCATTCATGGTTTCAGGCCCAAAGTGTGATTGATTATGGCTTATTGCTGCATAGGACACAACAGGTATGTCAAGGATGGCACACTGGGAGAAAGGATCAAGTTCTCAGGTGAGATGAGCAGAGTGCCTTTCTCTTGTCTCTTTTTATTCTTGTGCTTTCCTTGGAAATCCAGGCATGTGAGATGAAACTTGTCAAAGCTGAAGAGATCTGGAAAGTGTGACACATACTACTACTTTGCATACGCACATAGTGAAGGGTCCTAGGAATTCTGCAGTAAAAACCATTTACATCACAGTGACTATTTTAAAATTAGTACTCCAGGCAATCAACTGGATCTTGTTGTTTGTTTTTATACAGTACCCTAGAATAAATTGTAAAGGTTATAGTCTACATATATAATCAAAGTGATGATTTGGGACAAAAAGGTCTGGAAGACTATTACTTAATATAACAATTGGCATCATAGAATTTTAGAGCTTGAAAAGACCATGTCTTACTTGAGTACCACATTAAGGCCAATAGATTTTTATTTAAATAGAAATGTTACAATTTCTTTTGTTGAAAGCATTTCATTAATTTTTTTATTAATTTTATTTCTAAAAGGCAAAATGTTTGAAAAGTTTTGGCAATCAAGGCTAAATTAATTGAGAACCTCGGGGGATTAAAATTCCAGTTAATTAAAATTTTAAACAGAAAATTAAATGGAAATTCCTTTTAGTTTCAACTTACTGACAATTTTTTCTTAAATATATAGATTTGCTTTGTATTTCTGAATTTCTTTTGAGTGGTTAGAGATACAGATGATGCCTGTGAATTACTGTTTCCAGTATCAGGATTCTCCAGAGCTAGAGGCCCTTGGACACTTGATATGCAGAAGCCTGAATGGAGCTGGCCAGAAACTTGGCAATCATGAGCCTGATTCGCATCACAAGCCCATCCCTACAGTGTTCACACCAGGGACAGAGTGTATGTTCTGGCTGTCAGGCAGTCCCCATGTCACCGGGATGGAGGGGCTGGATGCATACAGAGTCCTTCACTGCTGAAGAAGATAAAACAGACATTATGCATGTGTTTGTACATACACCACTGATTCACGAAGTTGCATTATTAATTAGCTGTCATAAATCCAATTTGTTATATTTTTATTATTTGCCTATATTTTTCTGTAACTTTAGGTACAGAATTTCTTGGTACATCAGTTATGCAATAAATTAAACTGTTTTAAAAGAAAGGGCTGGATTTTGCCCATAAATTGGTTGCAAACATTTCAAATTAGTAGAATTCAGTGTGATTCAAACTCACATTTTTTTTTTGTAATCTAGTCACTATTTGCAGCCTTCTGTCTAATCAGTTCAAAGACTCATGGGAGCATAACTACCTGTGGGGTGGAGCTCAACGGTAGAGTAGAGAGCTCACCTAGCCGGGGGGAAGGCTGAGTTTCTACTCCTGACACAAAAAAAAGAGAGGGAGGAAAGAAGAGAAGGAAAAGAAGAAAGGAGAGAGACACACAGAGAAGGGGGAAAGAAAGGAGGGTGGTGGATAAAACAGAATGAACTGGAGGCGAGGTGGGGGGTGAAAAAGGGGAGAAGAGGTAGGGGGAGAAATGGCTACTTTCTAGGAATCAATTTTGACCCCATCTGCCACACAGTTTTGGATATTTGTGATCTTATTCATGTCATTTAAAATTCTTTTCTTTAAATTTAATATATATATAATATATTTATATATAATATATTTTACATATATATTTGCTTGCATATATGTGTATCATGTGAGTTCCTGGTGCTAGAAGAAGTCAGAAAAGGGTGTCGGACCCCTGGGACTGGAGTCACGGTCCAGTTGTGATCTGTCACATGGGTGCTGGGAACCAAACCCAGGTCCTCTGCAAGAACTCCAAGCACTCTTAACTGCTGACGCATCTCTCCAGGCTCCACCTCATCATTTAATCCCCTCTTTTGTAAACAGCTTTAGATCCTCTCCCGGAAAGCAGGTAGGATGGTTTATTAAAATAAACAATATCTTTGGACACTGTGGGAAGTGGGTTGCTGTCCAAATCCCTGAGAATCTAAATGTAAGTTGCAGAGCAAATCCTGGAAACTCTCACTGTGAGCAATTGCATCAGTCAGAAGGTAGGAGGCCTTTTCTTTAATCAGTGAAAGCCTTTAATGGACAAGAAGAACAAGAAAGGCAGGCTGCAAGTTCTTCTGAGCGATGCCATTGAAGATGGGCATTAGGAGGGTTTTAAGCCTTTCCTCCTTAAGCTTACAGGAAAACAGCACCCACAAACATTACAAACGGCAATGCAATTATTTAGCATATGGTTGCCAATGGCATTCAATATAAAGATTTTACAGAGGTGTCAACTGACATATAGCAAACACACAAACAGTCTCCAACCTAGTAAAATATGCGCGGAAAGCCAGGGCAAAATGTTAGGCATATGAATTATGCGGACATTTTGCAATGAAGGCTGGGAAAGTGCTATGTCACATGGTACTTAAAAGGAGCAATAAATACCAGGGTTAATGGTGCCAAGGTCTTGTCAGAAATTGGGGGCTGGTTGTCTACCATAATTTTGGTTTTTTGAATTCATATTTCTAATCTGTATTTGGAAAATGACATGATTAGACTATTTTTTTTTCTTCTTTAGTCGTTGCATATTTAAAACAGGTGCCAGATTCAGCTGCCCTCTCCCTTCTCCCCCCTCCCCTCTCCTCTCTCTTTTCTTCTCTCCTCTCTCCCCTCTCCCTTCTTCTTTCTCTCCCTTCTTCTCTCTCCCCCTCTCTCTCATCTCTATTCTTCTCTCTCCCCTCTCCTCTCTGCCCTCTCCTCTCCCCATCTCCTCTCTGCCATCTCCTTTCTTTCATCCCCTTCTCTTCTCTCCTCTTCCTTCTCTCCCCTCTTTTTTTTTCTCTTCTTCTCTCTTCTCTCACCTCATCCTTTGCCCCCTGCCTTTCTAGATTTATCTGGAAATGTGGGGAGCCAGGTACAAGACAGGAGAATATCTGTAGTTTTTTTAGGGTCCCCTTTTCTTCCTACCTTGATGGCCTTCGTCGCAAAGGCCGAGCATCTCTGTTCTTCATCTTCTCTGGATGTTTTGGAATGCTGCAAGGGTGGAAGGACAGCCTCGGTATGCTCCATCTCACTGTCACCGTGCAGGGCTTCACTATACCATTCCACTCTCCGGCAGCATGAGCTTCTGAAAAGCTGTGGTTATGTCCTGTTAAAACCACAGACTCTTTCTAGGAACCCAGTCTCAGCCAAGGCAATGACCATTTCCTCTCCTGTTTGACCTGCAGATCTGCTCAGAAGACACCATCCTACTTTAAAGCAAAAGAAAGTCTACAAAGTGAGAGCGCGAACTTGGAAACTCGGAAATGAAAATACAGGGGCCTGGTGGGAAATAGTGAGAGGGTAAGAGAAAGGAAGCAGCAAGATGGCTCTGTGGGTGAAGGGACTTGCCACCGAGCCTGAGGACCTGAGTTTGATGCCTGAGACACACACAGTAAAAGACAAGAATTTGTAGAATTTGCTCTGTGACCTCTACATGTGTATACTATGACCTGTTTGTGCCCACCAATAAAGCATACACAACAAATAAAGGGAGATTTAAAAAGAGAGAAAGAAAGACTATTCTCTGTAGTTCTCCAGTTGCAGAAAGAAAACTAAATGGGGCATCACTTCCAATAAGAAGTAAAGTCCTTTCAATTTAACTTTGGGATAAACATGCTCTTCCCGTTTGCCCATCAATGCATTTTACTTGCGCTATTATTCATGTTCAGGGTACTCTCCATAGCTCCGTGCAGGCCAGGACACAGGGACTGGGCACCATAAGCAAGGGGTGTATCCAGGGCCTCTCTGAGCAGGGAAGAGGGCTCCTTACAAGTTAACATTTCATCTGAGATCATTAAAAAAAAAAAAAAAAAAACGGAGTCTTCAGGTGTGCCCAATGGCATGTGCCTTTTAAAGCTGTGTAACCTGGGCAGGAGTGCTTCCCACCAGCTGAGTGTCCTTCATAGGCACTTTTATCTTGAGTGTGCCCTTAATTTGACAGGCTGCTGCCACAGACTCGCACAGCAGAAGCTGTAGCTGACATCTGGACCCTGGCTGCTTTCTGGAGCTCTGCACTGAAGACATGTGTGAGCCCTCTCTGCCTTTGCTCCAGCCTTGCCACCCGGGCACTCGCTCCCATCTTCTGGCTTACTAAGTGTGCACTGCTCCATAAGCCTCACCAAGCGCTTTCAAAACTCTGCACTTACTCTAAAAATTATTAACACAGCTTTGACGAACGAGGAAACTGAGGCCCATACCTGAGAGTATGATCTTGACGAATTACCTTTCCAAGCTCTGATTCAGTCCACTGATTTGTTTAAATACTATTAAAAAAAAAGACAAAGTTTTCTACTAAATTCTTTTCTATGAGGTAGTTTCTGGAAAGGCAAACACTGTTGGAGTCAAGGCTTTACATTCAGGCATGGATATACAGAGAGGATGAATTTGAGAGTAACATAGGCAAAGGAATCCCACTGCCAGTTAACCATGGTGTTACTACTTCAATTTTTTTCTGGAAAAGAGGGAAAATTATATTTTATTCACTTGCTATGAGTACATGTTATACTAACCGACATATATCAGTTGAAGTTTGCATAAGCAAATAGTCACTTTTGTAACTAATCTCAACCTCTTATCCAATGGATTCAGCTACAGATGCACCGGATACTGGGAAAATAAGACCCAAGCCCCATGTGTGAAGCTCTCTCAATTCATTCAACTGTCTGTTAATCCATTCCCATCTGTCACTTTTCCACGGATATTATAAAATTCATACTTTTACAGTAGGGGAAGTCCTGGTCATTAGAAATGCAAAATAGAAAAGGTTCCATGATGAAGGTCAAACCAGGGTCTAATGTCCATCTATACATTATCAAAGTCAAGTTTCCCATATAATATACCTGCTTATCGCTAGGAGATAAAGTACTTTCTAGAAAGACAATAAAGCAAGTAGGTGTCAATGCTGATGTTACTGGGAAAAGTAATAGAATGTAGCCAGAATAAGAATCTAGAACATGCTAAAACATGGATGTCACCTTCCTTAACAGTTCAGAAATCCTCCCAGCCTTGATTTCTGCACGAACTCTTGGGGTTCACAACGAGCAAAGTCTCAGTCCCATCTCATCCTAGCAGTCCAAGAAGCAGTGGAAACTCACATTGTTGAAACAAGAGGCAGCCAGAAGAGGTGGGGGAGAGGGAAGAACACTCAACAACTCCTCAGTGGGCAGAACTGGATCCTGAGCCCTGTCACGGAGGATGGGTTTGGTGAGACACCAGAGAGGGCAGCACCTCAGTCTTCATTAGTTCTTCCTTACTTCTCCTGTTCACCTCTAGATTTAGAGCCATTCTTAACAAAATGAACGCCACCCTGGGAACTAAGGGAAAATATGCTACAGTGTGTGTATGTGTGTGTGTGTGTGTGTGTGTGTGTGTGTAGGGGAGAGAGAGAGAGATTTCAAGAGTTACTGCATTTCATTTTATAAACTTTAAAACAATTAAATGTTATTGTTCTCAAGACTGTTTACATTAACCTAGAGTTGAAATGCATCATTTTCTCATTTCCTTGGCATCTTTCTAAGAATTGAGTGGTTTTCTATCATTGCTTGAGTCTGTCCCATGCTTAGATGACCTCATTCTGGGATCTCATCCCGCAATCTGAAGGATAACAATGATGGCTGCAAACCTTCCTCCTGAGGTTGGTGATAAGTTTTTTTGCACCCTGATATGCCTCTCTGCCAACGCAGCAATCCAAATCAGACCAAATCAGACCGAAGTAGCAAAGCCCTGATTTAATGGGTAAAGCATTCCCGGGAGATTCTTCAACTCCCCAGAGAGGAGACAAGGAAGAGAGATCGGAAAACCATGTGTCTGTTTTCTGGGATGCAGCTTATATACCCTATGGGAGTGGTCTTGCGCTTCTCTGGGGGAGGATCTGTGTTTGGTATGCTTTGAAGAGGCGGGTTTGGGGGAAAAAGATGGGGGAGGGGAGTTGAGGTGAATCTTCTACCAGAACATTGCAGACTCTTTGGGTATATGGATGCCAGGGTGGTTAAGGTGGAGCTCCCATGCAAACAGTTGGAGTTTACCTATCCACACGGGAGGAGAAGTGCCTGAGAGATGAATTTGCAGGGTATGTGGATCTCAAACTTTGGGTGAGTGAATGTACCCTGCATTATCTGGTCATTATTGCCAGCTTCAGTTCCCTGTCATGATCCCTATGTGAAGACTGGCTGTCACCAGACACATTGTGATCTCCTGTAGGTAGAACTCATCAATAGAGAAATAACACAGTATGTATGATAAGAATTGGAGTTTTGAATTATCTTGCTATACACATAAGAACACACTGAGGCTCATCTCTCAAAAACAGAAAAGGTGTGACATAAATAGTTATTTGTGTAATTCTATTTTGATCTCACACACATAATAATAATAACAGTCTGCAGACTATCCTACAAACTAAGGAAGAGTAATGTAAATCACACTGAGGTTTTCAGTGAGCCAACATTCCAACAGATAGGTTGTCTGGGAGTGTGGTTTTATTTTTAACTTTACCTACTCATTCTTTGACTAATTTTAATTGGACTGTCTAGCAAAGATGTAGAAGCTCGGGACATTGCAATACAACTTCGTCGTCTGCAAATCTATCAGGCTGCATTCACAGGGGTACATGTGGACTACAAGCGACAGGTCCAACATACTGAAAGAAAGTCTGGTTTTAAGTGCCCCTTTCCTGGAGTCTCATCTATCGGTTAAGAGAGGCTGCCAATAACCTAACTACTTTCCAACATCTTAAAATCCCAGCGACATCTCCATCCACCTCTGCGGCATTCACACTGGTGGGCGAGTCCTTCAGAACCACGCCACCGGTAACTTTGCGACCCATCTTGATTCTCGGTATCCATGGAAGCTGGAAGAGTCTATCTGGGTGCCGCCTTCAGTTGGTCAGAGAGTTATTCTGTCTGTAATCGAGGAGGTAAAAGAAACTAGTCAATTGTTGGTGCCAAGGGCCCAATACTTACATCACTTGCTCTACCTCTGGTCAACCCTTTCTTTCCCATTTGTGAAAAAATTTGCCATCATACAATGCCATGGGCAAGTGGAGACTTTGGAAAAATCATGGGAGAGGATGGCGCACGTTCCTATCAGTATAGAACAACAAGAAAACAGTCATAGGCAGTGGGATGCCAGGGAACAAGAGCTCAAGGCAAGTAAGTGGGAAGGAGACCGTGACTGAGACGTGGAGGAGGCACTGTGCTTCCAGCAGACACTGATCTCTTTACTAACTTCAAATGTTCAAGAGTATTGCTGTTAGTCCACACACACCTTAAAGGACAATGTATAAGCAAGGCACTGAGCATACACAAGGCTGGGCCATGTAAATGTCTTAATAAATGGTCACAATGATGATTTTATAATGAGGCGATTAATGAGGCAATTCCACGGAGTTTATCTGATAACCAAAGGAGTTTATTTTGGGTTAACTTACAACAAGCAAAAGGGAGTTGGTCGCAGGGTCCAGGAGGGGTGAGGCACAGTCCAACACTGTTCTCTGGAGAACTATGCCTTGGTCTGCAGCATCCAGCATCCATGACCATGAGATAGCCAAGAAAGTGAGCATGTATGCATTCCAGGTCTTAAGGGGTCCTCCCTTGGCCATGCCCCCGGGGGGGTGGGCAGGTACCCAGCAGTTACCTCCTGCCTGCTAGGGGTGGTGCTTCAGGGGTAAAGCTCAGACCCCCACAATTTTATAATTTAAAAAGGGATGCTCTGTGTTTTGTTTCAATTATCGGAATATTGTTGTTGCAGACCACTGGAATGTTGGGTTCCCACTAGCTCTCAGAGCATTTCAGAATAGGCCTGATCTTGTCACCACTGAGCACTCAGAACAAAAGTATGTTCAGTCTCCAAAGGACAGCAGTGGGAGCATGGAGAGAATCATTGGCAGAGGAAAGGGCTGTTTGGGGAGATGGTAGCTTCTTAGATTTCACAGGGACTTGGAAACACTAGACACCTAGGCCTATGACCTCAAGTGTCTACTGCATAGCAAAGGTCCTCACGAAGGATAGTCAGGGTTCAGTTACTGTCACAAAACCCTGGAGAGCCAACTTATCAAGAGAAAAAAGTCCATTTCCACTCATAGCCTCAGAGATTTCAGTTCATAGTCAATTGGCCTTCTTATTTTGGGCCTGTCTTCGGGCAGTATCTCCCAGTGGTAGCAGGTGGTAGAGACAACTGCTTACTCAGTGGTAGCAAAAGAATGGCACAGAGAGAGGACAGTCTAACTGCCCTCTTCATGCCTCCAATGACCGTTCTTATCTAAGGGAGAAGACCAGACGAAGGAAAGTCATTCCGAAGAAAATGAATTCCACCCCAAGTCTTATCACAAATATGAAGGATCTTGTGAGCTGACTATTTCTTCTTCTGAATTTGAGGGGCTCTCACTGAGCTCATCTCTATCTAGAGCAAAAGCCGGGAGCTACTAGGTAGGACCCAAAGTTCCCCCCCACTCCTGTAAATCTAGACCAGGCAGTTCTAAGAGTTGCCTGACTATCTACTGGTGGAATCTCTCACTTCCCTAATGCTAGGCTCACCTCTTGGATTATCTCTACATATCCCAAGATGCATTTTACAAAGAATGTAGCCTTGCTCTGTTCACAATAGGCTGTCATTATGCCCAGGCCAGTCTTTCTTCCTCCAGAAAGCTGAGAATTCCTGAATCCAAGTCAGAATGATAGGTTATTGGAACTGGCAGGAAAGGCTGGGGAGGTGGTTTAGTTTGCTCTCATTTGGTGGATAAACACCATGACCAAAAACAATATTGGTAGGAAAGAGTCTATTTGACTTACATGTCCTGATCACAGTCTAACATGAAAGGACATCAGGACAATAACTCAAGCAGTACAGGAACCTGAAGGCAGGAACTGAAGCAGAGGCTAGAGAGGAACATTGCTTACTGGCTTGCTGCTCATGGCCTGCTCAGCCTGCTTTCTTACACAAACCCGGACCAGCATCCCAGAGGTAGTATCACCCACAAAGGACTGGAGCTTTCTCACATCAATCACAACTAAGAAAATGCCCCATTGCCCGGTGGTGGTGCATGCCTTTAATCTAAGCAATCAAGAGGCAGAGGCAGGATCTCAGTGAGTTTGTGGTCAGCCTGGTCTACAGATGGAATTCCAGGATAGCCGGGGCTACACAGAAAAACCTGTCTTGAAAAATACCAAAACAAAAAAAGAAAAAGAAAATCCCCCATAAAAATGCCTATATGGCAGAGAACTCTCACCTGTATAAAGTTTATCAAACAGCCAACCAGCTGAGAAGGTATACACACACACACACACACACACACACACACACACACACACACACACATATGAATAATGTAACTAGGTACTCCGGGCTTGGAGACATAATCTCAAACCACTTTTAATACATTGCACACTGCGAACACCACGAAACTCCAGTAATACTACATGATGATATTTGAAGCCAGGCAAAATGCAAGCATTATTAACAAAAATGCAAGCCCTACTACTGAGAAGCCCAATGTGGCAAAGAGAACTACTCAAAACGGAATGATGCTGGATTACATTACATTAATGTTCCCTACAATTGCAAACATTAAGATTGAGTGGGCCAGAATTTATCAGTGTAGCTAACAATCAGTCAATAAACCACCATGAATGTGCACATGTTCTTCAATATCTGAAGGCAAAATACAAAGGCACAGCCTAGGATACCTAGCAGTTTCTTCCAACTTCTTTCCTTGTGCAGCTGTAGAAGTGTCCTCTGTATTCACTCCCTCCATGTGGAATTATAAGAGTTATGTAGAAGGAGCACCCACCATAGACTTAGTTCGGGACAAGGTGCTTTAACTATGAGGCCTATGGCTTCGCTGGGAAAGAATTCAGAAATCAGAGAAGCTAAGTAACATGCCTGAAGCTCTGCAGCCCTCCGTATCTTCATGTATATATCATTTCAGCACCTTCCTAACTGTATAAGACTCAATTCCAGGTTGATTATTGTATAATTCCCAGCCGCGGCCAAAATTTAACCATGTAGCATCTCAGATACTAGTTTGCCTCATAGCACCATTCTCCCAGAGTATTCTTTGAGTTCCTTTTGTACTAGTGAAGTGGAATAAAACTCCAAAAGCTGTCCCCACTGACTCAGACAACCACCCACGTGGTTCCCTAGCCTCTACCAAGGTGGAGAGTAGCCATTCAGAAGGGCATACCTATTTCAAATGTTTGGATCTAATTTTGTGTTCTGATCACATGGGAAAACCTCACTACATGATCTTCAAGTACCTTTAGAATAATCAAGCCATGTGCCTTTTCGTAGAGACCTTAGTTTAGTAAAATCTCTAAGCGTGTGGCCACTTTCTTTGCAGGTGTGTCCAATTCTTATCAGCCAACGTCCAGCTGCCCTTGGCTCCCTCCCTGGCTGAAAGTGACTCCCTACAGCCCCATCTAGGAGCAGCTAGAGTCAATGTAAACTGAACAACCCTTCCCCCTCCCAGATAAAAGACTGAACTATACAGGCTTGATTTTAATAGAGCCTCAGCTAGGTCTCTGGTTTTAGCACCCACAACTAATTGCAGGCCCAACTAGAGCAGACACAATTGAACACGCAGTTAAGTAGCGCCCTCACCACCTGGCTTGCACAAACAATTAAATATTTGCACCTGCAATCATAGTGTGTGTGAAAGTTACCCCTGTAATTAGTTGTCAGCGCATAAATAGAGGCAATCTTTAAAGCTTTGTCTAATTCTAATACTTATTTTTAAATAGATTTTTTTGTTGAAATAAAAGCATGCCAAACTAATTAGTTTTTATCAAGAAACTTCATATTGAGTTGTTTTCAGGTAATGGCTAAAAATACAGCTCTTATTGTTTCTATCCATGACTTAATCACAGCCATATTATTGTGAGCCTTTTTTGGGTGTGTGTATGTGTGTTATTCATGTGTATTGGGGGTGCATGTGTGTACTGGTACATGAAGGTGGAGGTGGACTCTGTCAACTTGTTGAGACAGGACCTTCCACGAGCCTGGATCTCACCCATTTGGCTAGACTGGCTGGCCCAGCAAGCCCCCAGAGAACTTTCTGCCTCCCCTTCACATGTGCTGGGATTACAGGCAGGCACTACCATGCTCAGCTTCCTCACATGGATGCTAGGGATCAAACTGAAGTCCTTATGCTGGCACAGAAAGTGCCTTGTTGACAGAGACATCTTCCCAAAGCCTTCTCTGTGTGTGTTTGTAATGAATGGAGCAGATGATAAAGTGTATCCAATTCACATTCATTTGTTCAGTGACTGCACTGAGCACCTACTATGTCCTGCCCTGGGGAACACTAGTTTTCATTATCTCACTTGTTTCCATCAAGGTTCTTGGCTGGGGGTGGGGCAAGGGTGGTTTAGGTTTGATGTTTTAGTCCATCCACTGTAACTCAATATGATTAGTGATCACTACTTACAGAAGACAATGGGTCATAGAAAAATTGGAAGACATAAAAGTCGCCTGTTGTTCCCCATGTGTAGAATGATGGTATACATAATGTTTTTGACAGTGACATGGGTTCCTTGCACCCTGTCTGAGGAGACATGTGCCTCAGATGTTTTTCATGCCAGAGTTGCTTATTTCTGCCGTACTGAGGAAAGGACGACAATAAAGGCGTCCAGCAAATGAGCATATCGCTAAACGATAGGGCAGGAAATGCTTCTTAGCATTGACGGGAACTCAAGTCCCCCTGCCTCTGCCCCCAAGAGAGATAACATGCCTATGCCTTAGTAAATGTGTTCAGTACAGATGCATTTTATGTCTCTTTATCCATGACATCTGTACTCCAATTTCCATCCCCATGTCTGCTCTATTAAACCCCCAAACCCTACGCCTGGAGCTTGTCTCTGTATAATACTTAGATTCCCCATAGATCAGCCTGCTCTCCTTTGTATCTGAATTAATGATTTCTTGCTTTTAAGAGCATGGTGCCTTGGCAACAACGTACCTTGTCTTAGGCTAAGCTAATGCATTTAAGGTCGACCTGTAGAGAGTTGTTTTTGGTTTGTTTGTGTGGTTGGTTTGGTTTGGTTTTCTGGACTGAAATCCTATGATTTTCACACACTATGTGAAATTTTGACGTGACAACCTTGAGTACTCAGAAATTAAAAAAAAAAAAAAATCACCCAAAAGACATTCTTACTCCAATGAGAAGAGGAGATGGAGGTGGGGTGGGGTGGGGTGGGATGGAGGAGGTAAGAAAGCTGATCAGTGTCCTCAGAGTAAGCAGGGTGAGGGGCCAGGCTGGGAGTTGGGATCAGCGTTTAGACCTTGAAGTGCAACAGCTGTGGATTGTCTTTGAGGCTGAGGATCAAGCAGAGAATATGAGATAGGCAAACGTTGGCTTAGACTTTCTTCTCTCTTTGATTGTCCTTGGACATCTGCCTCATCTCCTGTCAAGAATGTTTGGCAGCTGTTAGCTCAGAATAACACAGTTCGGTCGGGCCAGCCGCTGCCCCACTCTTCTAATACTTTAAGCCAACTGGTCTCCGTTATATGCCTGGCCTGCCACGCAGCACTGCTAATGCCTTGAGCTAACCGGCTTTCGACCGGCCATGGAAAGCACAAGGGGAGAGAGCCTTTAGTTTATTTTCCTCGTGTGCTAATTGGCTTTAATTGTTGGCCAATTGGATTTCAAGTTCAGAAAAGAGTGAGCCGCACAAAGACAAGTGTTAACTTAAGGCCGTGGGAGAGGCTGGCAACCCTTTTGGTCTCTGATATAAAGGACTTTATACAGTTGCACATGCCTCTTGGATGCAGGGGTCCACGTGAGGCTTGCCCCCATCGTTCTGATGTTCTTTTTATTTAAAAAAAAATTGTTCTTCCTCCGTGGGCCAAATATCAGACACTGGGTCCAGTTACTAGAAATTGGAGCCTGAAAATATCTAACCTATTTAGCTCCCTGTATGTTTTTAATTTTTTATTCCAATAACCTTATTTCTGGCTGTAATGAATTACCATGTGAAACAAAAGAAATGACTGGAAATATTTTAAATGGATGTTTTCCTACCTAATGCTTGAGATGATAAAAGTACCATGGCAAAAATTTAAATGTATGCTACCCATACTTTTTTAATGGGATTCATTTATGATCAAATAGGAGCATCAAAGCTGGTCTCCCAGATGCCCTAGCCCACAGACAATGCAGACTTGGTCACAACAGTGAACTGCATAAGGGGCTCAGGATGGTTGCTGTCAATAGCACTGATTTATCTCCAATAGGGTTGGTTTGTGGAATGTTTGGAAGATTGCTGTAACTTGAATTTACTGTCGTTAATGTGGCGGTAGAGCCCACTGATTGCTACCTACTCTCTGGGTCAAATGTCCCTCGAAGAGCTCTCTCCAGTGCTAATTCTCCAAATTCTCTTTTTCTATATTGGGTCTGAAATGTGTCTACCAAGCACAGATGGTCCTACTGCTTTGATGGAATCTGACAGTCAGTCGGTCAGTCCAACATCTGTCGATTCCATCACAAAATTTTTGACATTTTTTTTTGACTGAATTGACCAGGTGCTAGAAATAAATAAACCCACCAGTTGATTTCCTCAAAAATGGTCAAACTAGTTTCACAATTGTACAAAGCCCAAATGTGCATCCTTATTAGTATCCTGTAGTGTGTCTTGTGAGTACATAGAGTTCGATCATTTTCTACATCATGATCATACACATATATGGGAATTATAATATAATATAGTCACTATAGATGTGAGGCTACCTGCTGATTAACTACTTTTGCACCCATAACCCATAAACACTATATCATACAGCATCCATTTACAGAGGTTTAGTTCCTAGCATGACAATGTAATCACCAATATAGTCCATACATACTTTGTACTTTGGGCCCTACCCTTAGTGAGTGTGCCAAAGGCAGGAACAGCATGGCTTGGCCGAGAGACAAATGACTCCACATCATGTGAGGCTGATTTTGGAGAGAACTTCTCTTCCCAGATCCTATACAGAACTTACCAAGTTCATGCTAAAGTTTTCTGGGTACTAGCACTCACCTATCAGCCCTGTCCCCACTGCCTCAGGAATTTAAGACTCATGGAAGTAAAACTCTTTGTCTTTGTCGCCACTGATGACTTCCAAATGCCCACAATTGACCTTGCATCTTACATATAGACTTTTCCCATGGTGCCCAGAGACTTCTGACCAGCAGTGTTTCTTGCAGTGGATTTAGACAGAAAAACCCATCCTGGAAGTTAAGTTATCCTCAACTCTCTCAGCACTTTTTGCTTTCCTAACTTGATTCAGTTGCTGTATCCCAAATCATACTTACGATACTGCTTTATCTCATTTTCCTAGACTGTGATTTTCTAGATTATGAATAAATGCCTAGTGTAACAAACCTCTCCGTGGTCACTACAGGAGCTTCCAGAGAAGAGAGGCAAAGAAACATATGGAATTAAGGACCCAGAACGAGCAGAGTTCATTAGAATGATCTGTGCTGAATGTTGGATTCGTATTAGCAAGACTTCGGGAACTTTACTAAATGCCACATTCTATTCTCTGGCACTTCAGTGTGGATGCGAGTGAATGGAAAAGGATGCTAATCAGTGGAGGGGAAGCATGGCACATCGTTAATAATCCTGATTGGAATCACAGGGTTAGTGTATTTCAGTGGCTATGAGCCGTATATTCTTAAATAGAAACATGTATTTACGATTACATTGCTATTTATTAATATTATCAATATACTTATCAATAATTTATTGTTATTATTATTATACTACAATGTAATTGTGTATGACACAGATGAATCCAGGTTATTTAATATATACAGTGTCTCAAACAAAAGACTCTGCTGGGCTACTGCCTTTGTATATAAAACCAGCCAGCTCTCTCCAGGAGTCCGAAGTGGATAAGATGTCTCCATCTCTTCAGAAGATGATTGGCTTTTACCTTCTCCAGCCTGTGATTGATTCACTCCACAAGTCACTTGGCCAGGTGGCAGGGAGTGGACCACACTTGTGCAGTCACTCCAATACTTCTCGGGAGCCGGAAACACATCATTTCTGGACTCTTCACAAGACTGCCTGTATCTGTTTGTCATCTTCATTTTCCTTCAAGAGTGAAAATCGTCAAGAGCTAAATGATATCATGGGGGACACTTGGAGGGAGCATTCATTTATAGCTCACAAAGCCATCCTCCCCTGGAGAAATGTGATTGTTATCTCAAGCCTTGGAAACTTCTCCCTTTATATTTTCTATTTTCTAGTAGGTACTTCAAGTCAGAAATAATTTCCCTTTACAGTTTGTATGAAGAAACCTTTCTCCAAGCCATCTAAAATGATTTGAGTGTGACGAGGACTCTGATGGGAAAATCTTGACTTCTCAATGTCTTGAGCTCTTGGTCTACCTTAATAAGCAATGGCCTAATGGCTGAGCACTGGTAGCACCTGTCAAACATGGTACTGAGCACGTTGTCCTGGCACATAGACACAGTCTTTTCGATCCTATTTGAAGCTTGTTCCCAGTGCATATTGTAACCTCACATTCATGTGTTGAAATCCTAACCCCCAAGGTCTTAGGAAATGGAGCCTTTGGGAGGTAATAGGTCAAGACGGTGATTGGAATTAGTATCTTTATGAATACACCCAAAGGAGCTTTTCTGCCCCTTCCACCCTATGAGGATACCCTGAGATGTGATCTTGAGAAAGCAGCTTCTCACCTGACACCATATCTGCCAGGCTCTTGATCATAACACTTGTTGTCTCTAGGGTGTAAAGATCTAAGATTCATGTTGCTTTTAAGTCACCTGGTCTAGAGTAGTTCACTATAGAGGCTCAAAGGGATCTCAGATAAAGTGTTCTTTGCCTCATTTCCCAAAGGTCACTATGATATGCCCACCACCACCAACCCCGACCACCGTACTCCCTTAACTGGTATTGCACTGGATGCTGTTGAAGGCAGGCAAGTGGAAAGTTGGGAGCAGTTTCTTCCAAGACAGCTGCTTTTTCCAAAGAGCTGCGTAAAGGACAGTGCAAATTCAAGCAGTATTCAAACAGGGCCCAGGACTGGGAATTTAGACTCATGAATTTAGACTGGTCTGGACAGTTCAGAATCCCAGACATATTGCTGATCCACTCTCATTTGGGTTTCTTTTAAATAAAGGGTCTTTTAGACTGACATCTATCATGGGAATATTTATAAATGCAAATAAAAGCTATAGAACAAAGCTAGGTTCTCACACAATCATTCCTTTTTCTTCCTGTGACCACCTTGTTTAGTGAGCTATGAAAATCCAGTAACCAAAGCCACACACTCTCCACCTGGGCCTGTGTGCCCTGGCACCCCTCATGACCAGAGCTCCATGTTTAATGAAAGACTGTTTGAGGGAAGCCACAGCATGAGACTGGTACCCTACTCAGTGCTAGTCAGTGCTACCTGCTCTGTATTTCTGGGCCCCGGTCCTAGGATGTGTTATACGTGTTTCATAGTTCAAAACTGATGGTGTAAATACATCCATGTAGAGGATCTGATCATTTGATTCCATTCAAAGATCATCTAAGGAGCCATTGGTAGCTCTGTTTGAAATGTGCAAACAGACTTCGCAATATTTTTCCAGGCGAAACAATTCACAAAATCTGTGTTTCTCCTCTTCCATTAGGCCAACAATATTTTTGAGAATGAACAAAAACATTCCATAAAAGGTAATCACATCAAATGCTTCATTGTCTCCAAAAGTTTGTAATGTAGAAAGAATTTATGGGAGAAATGTCGAGGAATGAAGATGAGGAAGTTATCTTTCCAGCCCGTACTGGAAGGCAGCACATTGGTGCAACTGTTCCGGGGCATAACCATCCTGGCTGGCCTAATCTTGGATGGCTGCCTTCTGTCTGTCATTTGGACATGCTGTGCCCTTACGGATGGGTCCTTTCCCTTGGAAGGCTAAAGCTTAGGAGAATAGTCTGGAAAGTTCTTGGTATCTTTTTTTTTTTTTTTCTCTGAAAGTAAGGCACGACCACTCAGAGGTTTGCTGGAAGAGCCTCCTTCCTCCCCTCTTCTCCTTACTCAACGCTCACCTCCACAACTGGGTGGACATTTTTAAACTTTTGAAAATACTTCATGACTTTCTGGGGAGAGGAAGTAAATCAGCCCGGGGGGGGGGGGGGGGGGGGGGGGGGGGGAGGGGTGGCAGGAAACCTGGTGAGGGAACATCAGTGAAGGTGGGGAGAACAAAGTGTAATAACACACGTGTGTGAAAGGGTCACAGTGAAACCCATTAATGTGTATAGTAACCTCAGAAACTCATTAAAAGAAAGAAAAACTTATGGCATCTGTAATTATTTTTCTTTCTTTTTTTTGTGGGGGAGGGTGGTTAGTTTTTTTTTTTTTTTTTTTGAGGCAGGGTTTCTTTGTGTATCCCTGACTGTCCTCTGACTCACTCTGGAGACCAGACTGGACTTGACCTTGGAGATCTGCCTGTCTCTGCCTCCCGAGCGCTGGGATTAAAGGTGTGCACCACCACCACCCGGTCATAATTACTTCTCTGGCGAATGTTACTAACGGTCCTATTTTCATCATTTCCCATCATCAATTCCCATTTCATACATATCCCATGTACCAATACCGGAGAGAATCCACTGTAAGAGAAGAGAGTTTCTCCTGGCTCACAATTTCACAAGTCACCTTCCTTTAGGGCCTGAGGCTAGGCAGCAGCACATTATGGTGGAAGGCTACAACAGAAGGGAATTATTAATCATGGTGGCCAACAAGACGCAAAGAGGCTAGCATCCCACAGTCTCCTTTGAGAGTCCATCCCAGTAGTATAAAGGTTCTCTGTTAAAACCTCTATCACCTCACCCATAGTGCCTTGCAAACTTTTAATACATGGGCCTTTGGAAGATATTTTAGACTCAAACTGTAGTGCAGCCTGATTCTCACCATAAATGTTTTAATGTCAGTCATAACATAAGGTCCTATTCCCCTGCCACCGTCATACAGGTTTACAATTTTCTAGAGGAGATTCCTTGAAGGGACCTGACACCTCCCTTCCCAGCAGAGACTAAGAGGCTGTGAATGGTCAGAATGGGCTTTTCTGCACTTGGGCCCACTTCATTTCACCCTACCCTAACTTCTTAGCGTATCAACCAGGGACATTCCAGACGAGTATGTCTCTCTGCAGCTCCTTGGGGATCAGTTTCCCCCTTCTCCTGGGCTGTCTGTTCCATGGAAGGAATCACTGCCTTGGGCTTTGCGGTCAGGTTGTTTATTTGAGTTTCCAGAGGCTGTCAGGACACTAGCTTGGTCTTCCAAGATCTGCATCGTAACCAACTGTGATAGCTCACCCTGTAGAGAACTCACAGAATCTAGAATCCCCTCTCCATCACCTTTACAAAGACCTCATAGGAGTGTTCTCTGAAAGAATTAGATTCTTCAAAAGAAAGGGGTGGAGGTGAGGATGGTTCATCTATTCCATGGACAAAGATTAGCACACAAAGAGATCTATAGTCTGTGTCCTTTTTAAATGAAGCAAATATTCATTAAACAAGTTTCACTATAGTCCAAGCATTATGCTGGTTGCTACTCACAGGGCAATGCTCCAGTAAAGGATCATTTCCATTCCAGTGCCCAGAGGTGTAGTAGATAACAAATATTTATAATGTGAATGTCAGGTCACAAGTTCCATAAAAGTATAATAGTCACAGTGATTATTGTGAAAGGGTGACAAGCTTGCAGGTGACTTAGATGTGGTCCAGTGAGGCCTCCACAGCTTTTGTACTAAGTTGTAATGGATACCTTGCTATGGATGAGCAAAAGCACTCTGGATGGAGGAAAGTCAGTGATGCATCCATGCGGTTGGAAATGGTTAGTCTCCATTGAATGAAAGAAAGAAAGAAAAAGAAAGGTGTGTGTGTGTGTGTGTGTGTGTGTGTGTGTGTGTGTGTGTCAAGAAATAAATAGAAATACGTTTTCCTAATAGTAGGAGACCAGACTAGGATGGACACACATCACATTCACACACACACACACACACACACACACACACACACACACACACACACGTATAAAATGAAAATTACCAGCCATAGATCTTAGACTTTTAGAAACAGTATGGCAGCTTGTGGTAGTTTAGCATTTCAAATCCATGCTGTTGGCTCTCATGATATCTTCATAATGAGGCTGACTCTTCTGATTTTGTCAGTGAAGAGACTAATCGGGATGTAAGTTAAGTCAATTTCCTAAACTCTTCATGAGTGACGGAACCGAATGTCAAGGTGGCCTCTTCCTTGGCCCTGTTTGTAGAGATCACCTGGAAAAAGAAACGGACAAACGGAACAGCTCAGATGAGCACCAGCATCTCAGGCATGCTGGTTTCCCTGTTGCTTTCATAAGATCTAGACGTTGCCTTTAAAACACACAGCAGCTGACTGTGAGCTGCTGGGGAGAACAGCAGCTGGGGCCCGGGAGCGTGGCAGCATGTCTGTTGGCTACAGGCGTTGTGATCTAGAAGTATGGCATCATGCGTGATGCCCACCCACCTTTCCCAGAGTGCTGGGGCAGGAGGACCCCGTGCTTCAAACAAGCAAGTTGAGGCGTGGTAAAATCCATCAGTGCATGTGAGAAATTACAGACTCGTGTGGCTATTCCGTGGTGAGCTGTGGAGATACTTAGAACAGAAACAACCGAATAAAGTGGAAGCCCCATTGAAGACAGTAGTTTAAAGACGGACAGAAATGCATCATATACGACGTTCTGTGACGGCGTCAGAATGACTTCCTTTTACCTTGCTGAGGGGATGAAGCTGAAACTATTTCCAACCAAAATGCCCAACGCGGTCTCTGGAGTTGCCACAAGTAAGAGACGATCGCTTTTGTTTAGAATCATTCATCTTCCAGGATTAATCTCAAAGTACACTGTGGTTTGTGGTAACAGCCATCAGACCTGTACAGAAACCCGCAGCGAAGGCTGAGATGCCACTCACAGCTACCCAGGATGCACCTCGGCTGCGTATGTTCCCATGAACCAAGGCCATGTGAACCAAACTGCGGCCCACCGAGGTGGGCCAAGGAGAGGGGAGCCGCACACGCCTGTGTGGTGGTCTCCTCCGGAGGGCCTTGGATTACATCGGCCAGCAGCCACCAGCTCTTCCTTTGGCCTCAGCAAACCTTGCGATGGTGCCTTTTTTTCCCCTACACAGCAGGCCCCGCTAGCGCCTCTATGGCTGCTGGGGCCAAATCCCAGGAGGCAAGAGGGTGTGGGGCCCAAATTGATAACTGTGTCCATTGACTTTTCGTTCCCAATTCCACCTCTTTCATTATGTCGAAGAGCTTTGTCTCACAGAAGGAGCTTAGGCAGTGGGCTGCGAGGAGACGGGACCTTGGTGAGATAGAGCACACAAAAAAGTGTGACCAATTGCAATGACAGGGCTGCGGTGGTCACTTGTGATGGAGTGAAATTAAATCCCCCACCAGACAATACCCTTTATTCTGTGTCTATGGGGACCCTTGTTGGGCCTAGATTGAGAGAGAAAGTAAGAGGAGGGTAAGAAAGATGCACTCAAGCAGTCAAAGGGATATTTTTTTTCCACATTCACGGGATTTACTTTTCTCAACAAAATGACACTATAGCACACATATAGACCCATGACAGCTGTGTTAGCTTCCGTTAAATGCTAGCAAAGTATAGGGCATGCTTTATGAGCAGCCCACTCAACTTTGTTTGTTTGTTTGTGTAATAACCTAAGCATAAATATACAAATCCAAAACCTTCATCACATTCGAGAGCTATACAGTTTCCTCCACCAAGGCATTAACCAGACTTGACCCAGCTAAGCCTCTGAGATCAGGTGTCTTCAGGGTGAGGTGGCCATGGACACGATCTACAGAGTTTCTGAGGAATTGTGCTGGGCTCGGGGTTGCAGCAAGAAGCTGCACCAGTTATTTAAGAAGTGATATTTATAGCTGTACACCATGAGCTCTGTGCACACTGTTCCCTCTCCTACCCCTGGATGCAAAGAAGGCAGTTGCCCCCAAGTATCCAGGCAGGAAAATTCCCACCTCAGGATGAATATCCTGATAGAAGTGGGTGAGGAAAAGGGGACTGAAGTTGAATAAAACTCATGTAACAGGATTCATGGTTTTATCCACTTTAAAGTGGGTGACTAAATGGCTCTTAGCTCACAATATTGAACAACTACCAACATTACATAATTCTAGACTACTTATTCAGCCCCACCAATAAAAGCTCTGTCCATAAAGTAGTCACTCCTTATTTTACCTTTAATCTCATTCCCTAGCAACCCTTAACTGGCATCTGTCCTTGTAGAGACACCTACTCTGGATATTTCACCCAAAAAAGGAATCATTCAGCATGCTGCCACTATGTCTGGCTTCTTTCACTTAACATAATGTCTTCAAGACTCACTCATGTGTACTGTAGCAAATTTCTTTCTTTCTGTGGCTGACTAATATTCCACTCAATAGATAAACTGTGTTTGCTTATCCATTCATTAGTTGGTGGATATTTGGGTTGGTTTCATTTTTTTTTTAAATCTTATATATAAAAAACAACCAACTGAGAGATGTGTTAATCATATGTTGAACTTTTTGAGCGTCATTGATTTTCTACAATATTTGCACTTCCGGTCCAATACAACTATCCTAATTCCCCCCACCCCCTGCTCTTTTCTTAGCACCTGTTATTGCCCAATGCTCGCAGCTGTGCTAGTATGTATGAAGTGGTGTCCCGCTGTGTTCATGATTTGCCTTTCTGTAGTAAATAATAAGGCTGAGGATATTTCTATGTGTTTATTGACCATTTCTATACCCTTTTTGAGCCATTTCTAATTTCTTTTCATTTTTAAAAACTACACTTTTAAAACTGGGTGGCCTCATTAATAAATATGTTTTTGTATGTACAAGTCTGTGTGTTGTGTATTTGTGTGCATGTGGTATGTGTGTGAGAGAGGTTTTTTTGGTGTGTGTGTGTGTGTGTGTGTGTGTGTGTGTGTGTATGCGTGTGTGTGTGTGTGTGTGTGTGTGTGTGTGTGTGTGAGTGTATTGCATTCATAGAGGCCAGAGGAGGAAATAAGGAGTCCTGATCTATCACTCTCTACCTTATGCATTTGAGACTCTCGCTTAACCTGAAGCTAGGCTGGCAGTCAGCAAGTCCCAGAGACCCTCCTGTTTCTGCTGCCCATACCACTGAAGTTTCAGGCATGTGTGGCCATGCTCAGCTCTTTATGTGGTTTCTGAAGGTTTGAACTCAGATCTTCACACATGCATGGAGAGCACTCTGCCCTGCTGAGCCAGCATCCTATATGTTTTTATTGTACAGCAAATGCACCCGACATCCTGGATTGAATTCTTACTCTGTTGCTCAGGGCCTATATAAGCTTAGGCAAGTCTCAACGTCACATGCCTTGGTGGCACTGATTGTACAATATCCATATGAAACTGATCTTGTAGGGTTCCTAGGAATATGAAATAGGATAATGGATATAAAGTTACCAGTGCAGTGTCTGGAATAAAAGCAGTTAATCATGAAGAGACTCTTGGCCTGAATATTGAATTTGCCATTATGGCTGGCACCAGGAAAAGCAAGAGAATCTGAGGACTAAGTCCTAAGTGAGTAGCAGCAGAGGACTGAACCCATTCTTGATGGATGGCTTTCTGTTCACATCCCCAGTGGAAGGAACCTGGAGCATCTGCACAGCAGCTCAGGCCACCTGGTAGTAGCTGCAAGGACTGAATCAAATAAAACTAGAGTTGGAGTGGGATCTTGGGGCAGCATTTCAATCAAAAGTTTATAGGTTTCTGCTATTAAGCAATTCAAGCAGTCAGTTGATAAATATGTACTGAGCTTCCCCTCTACGCCAGGGGTACAGAAATAAAGAAAATATAGTGCCTGCCCTTGAGGAAAAATCGAGATGAGATGAAAAATGGAAAGATGAGCCCTCATATCAGTGCTTGAGAGGTATGGGGCTAGTGACCGGGTGTGTTTAAACAGTCATTAATGGGAAACTCTTCAAGTGGAGAAATGTTAACTGATATCAATATCAACATATATATATATGTATATATATATATATATAATCAACTGTTTCATCCACAGTTGAAGAAAACAATCTTTAAATCATTTTCTTAATGGAGAATTGCCCATTTCACCCCACATCTCTGGTTCCAAAAATATGCAATTTTTATTCTATTAACATACCCCAGGAGAAGATTCAAGAAACTATAATTTCTTTTCTGTTTGATTTCTTCTTTTTAGTTAAAAAAAAATTATAAAGTGAATGACAGAAAGCAAGGCAAGCCTTCAGTTCTGCAACAAAACCAACCACTACTTCGTTAGTGTGGAGTGAGAGATGAGCCCCTACTACTGAAACAATGTGGGCTAAGAATTGATCAGCTTGCTCAGAGCTCATATTCAATAAAGCTTTAAAATAACTCTTACTTGTATTTAATGCGGTCTTCTGGTGTGGTTAGGTTCACAGTTTAAACCAGAGAAAACATTGCACACAATTGTGGTATGTGATAGCCACAGAGAACTTCAACACCTAGAAACATGTATTGTATTTTCTTTGTGTGTTTAGAGTATTCAGTATAATTAGGGGGCAGTAAATACTTGGGACATCCATCCCTATTACTCCGTTTTTCAACACACACTCACAGAGAAAGTTGAAAGTAAACCCGAAGCTATTTGTTTCAACAGCTGGGTGGCCAGGTACAGCCCCAGGTCACTGCACCATAAACCGGATTGCTTCTGTCTGCTGAGGTTACCTTCCCACTTCTTATGGACACCGTCACCATTATTATCACAGTTTTTTGATGTATTTGAATGCAACGGTGGTTCAAGCTGAGACACTTTTTATATAGCAATGCTCCTCCGGTTTCACCTCTCCCCTGTCTCCTCCTCCTTCCCCGTGTGCACCCCCAGCCTTGGTTGCCATGGCCAGACTTTAAAAACATTTCAGACTTAAAAGGTTAAGATCTAAGGGCTGCTGATTTTATCTGGGCTTTTAAGTAACACGGGCAGGTGGATTAGAGATCTGTGTACAATCCTCACTGTAGACACTTGGGTAAATATGCACAAGTACTGGGCGGCTGAGGGAGCAATGTGGTGTTATTGTCTATTAATTCCAAAGTGGAGATTAAAGAAATCAGTAGTGTAAATATCAAAAAGGATTTCCACTTACATATAAGACCATTACTCGGGCGGACTGGTTGGTCCAAATCATAGGAAGGCTTTCTGCTTTAAGAAAAGTGTGAATTTGTTTCACTAGAAATTTACATATTTTTTTGTCTCTCTTTGTCTGCCAGGAGAGTGCTAACTCAACCAAGAATTCCATTCACATGGTAGTCATTTGCACGGCTTAGATGTCCCATGTAGCTTTTACCCTAGCCACAGATAGATTTGCCAGAGTCGTAATGTAGAGTTAAATTTTATTTCTTCATCTTTCTTTTATGTAACATTTCCTAGAAATGCCAAAATGTGGGTGAGGGAGGCCGCATATCAAGTTCGGAGCATTGCTAACTTTAGACAGTGTGAAGTCCCCATGCCAAGCTGCAGACTTTCCCTCTGTATTTCAGACCCGAGCTAAAGTTACTCCCCCCCACCCCGCCTTGTGCCACCACAAATGAATACCATCTGATGGCTGCAGAAGTTTAATGTGAATCCAGTGATTTTCCACCCGGCTGCAAACTGGTCTGCCATAGATGTTCCAAAGTTGTGCTTCAGGGGGGGAAATGTCAATTAAATTGCAGGTGCCCCAATTTCAACCAAAGTCATCAAGAATCACCATTAGCTTTTATTATACTATACTTACCTTTAAAATTCACACACAGGGGCACAGAGCTTTTCAATCAGCCCAGCTGTACACGGAACAATGCTGAAAAAAAACCTTTCAGACTTTGGCGGAGTTATGATAAGAGTTAACTTTTCCATCCTCTTCTGTATGCAGACATCAGTCACAGATCCCAGGCTGTCTTGGCATGACATGTGCAGGCATCAATGGGCTGCCTCAGAGCTCCTGACTAAGATGCTATACCAAAAAAAAAAATAGTTCTGAGCTATGATATGGAGCAGTGCTCTGTGATATTCACACACTAGCCAGTTCTAACCAGATGTCTGGTCAGCCAGTGAAAAATACGAATTAAATTTGTTTCTAATATGATATAGAGCAGTGGTTCTCAACCCGTGGGTCGAGACCCTTTTAGGGGTCGCATATCAGATATCCTGTATATCCGATATTTACATTATGATTCATAAAGTAGTAAAATTGCAGTTATGAAGTAGCGACTAAATGGTTGGGGGGTCCCCAAAACCTGAGGAGCTGTCTAAAAGGGTGGCAGCATCAGGGAAGTTAAGAACCACTGATGTAAAGCACAGACCAGGAGTCAATCAAAAGAAGAGGACATGTAACTGTCTCATATTTGTTTAAAGCAGGAGCATGGACAAGCAAGAAGAGGGGAGTAGTTGGTCTTCAGAAGGACCAAGACGTGCTGAAAAGCTCCTTATCAAAAATATCACATCAGGCTGGAAAGATGGCTCAGTGGTTAAGAGCACCAGCTGCTCTTATGGAAGACTCAGGTTCAATCCCCAGCACCCACATGGCAGCTCATAACTGTCTGTAACTCCAGTTCCAGGAGATCCAACACCCTCACACAGACATACATGCAGACAAAACGCCAATGCACATAAAAATAAAAATAAATAAATATTTTTTTTTTTAAAATTACATCATCTAACCCATCCCACCTGCCAGGTACAAGCCAAGGTAGATAAACATGGACCCCAGTACCCATTTTAATCAAAACAGCAGTAGCTCTCTACCTAAGAGTAGCTGGTCATTTTGGCAGGGATGATCTTCACACACATTCCCACACACTTCCTACACAATAACCTGATGTGATTAGCTGCACTTGGGGTGGGGTTAGATAGGAGGCTGAGGGACAGGAAGTGTTCATTTGGGGAAAGCGTGCTTCAGGAAGGAGAAGAGTTGAGTATTAAGTAGAAGAGGGGGATTTTCAAGAGTTCAATGAAAGAGGGACAGGAAAGTGCTAGTGGGTGGTGTGTGTGTGTGTGTGTGTGTGTGTGTGTGTGTGTGTGTGTGTGTGTGTATGGGGGAGGGAGAGATGAGTGGGCAAAGTTGGAGCCAGGAGACTACTCAGAACTGATACAGAATTTGAAACAAATATAGATTGTCTTTCATGCAAAGTCATTGGGACCAGAAATGTTGACGATTTTGGATGGGGGAGGATGCTAGAATATTTATACATGTAGAATGAAGTGTCTTGGGGAAGAGTCCTAAGTGTAAACATAAAATATATTTGTTTCTACACACCTTGTAAACATAGCATGGATACAATAATTTTTGCACATCTAGTTTGACCATGACCCTTCATATCAGGTCAGTAAGGAAATTTCCATTTGTGGCATCATGATGGT
>CABHPQ010175642.1:0-32553 GCA_902168405.1 Peromyscus aztecus
AGATGTGGACAATTTTGATTGCCCAAAGCACATACTTCCAGCTGGGGTCTAAAATGGGCACACTCTCCTCACTCTTTCTTTTATTCCTCATGCTGTGAACAAGTGCCCTTTGAATAGTTTATGCAGTTCTATGTTCTACACATGCACACACACACACACACACACACACACACACACACACACACACATGCACGAGCATACCCCCCCCACACACTCCCACACACAGTGAGAGTGTTTCACTGCTGAAAATGGCCATATCATGGTGTGATAGAGGGCTCCCTAGTGATCTGAAGAACAAGGAGCATATAGTGTGCTTTACAGAGGAAGAGCATGTGTTGGATACACTAATATCCATGGATCACTAATGTAAATTAAATTGGGTGTCTTTTAGCAGGAAGCCACAACAATCAATGTTAGTTTGGTCAATTCATAAAAATATTGTGACCAGATTCTCAAAGAAGCCTATCCTCTGTTTGGCTAGAGACCAGTGACTCAGTGTCACTTCAGTGTTTGCTATTGTATTATATAATTCCAAGAATAGTGAAAATCAACTATACTGTTACACCTTTATATTGCATTTTAGAGATGAGAAAACGATATAACAAAACCATAAGAAAAGCACCTTGAAATACTGAAAGGGATACGGAATTAAGCCATATAATGACGTACACATATCTGTTCCAAGTTTTCACTTTGTTAGAAGTTATACTTGCTGGTATAAGTAAAACAGGAAGGCATGCAAACTCAGTCCTCTGTAGATAAAATGAGACTTGGTGTGATTTTTTTTCCAATGGCTAAAAAAATTATAAATGGAGACATTTCTATTTCTCAGCTGGATTGAGCCATTTTATTTTGTGTATGAGAAGCCATGGACATCCCCAAACACTCATATTACCTTGACTCATGTATTTGAACAAACTGAGTGTCTACTATGCTTTATGTGTTAGGTAAAGCTCCAGAGACATATCCATCTCCAATATGACTAAAATTTATGACTGAGGGCAGACATAACAACACTAACTACAATGTTAAGTGTGAGTGCTGCATAAAAGATGTTCACAAGGTTTCAAAAGGCCAGAGGGGTGGTAAAAATTCTAATCATGGGTAGAAGTTGTTGAGAAGACCTTTGAGAAGAAATCATCGGTGAGCCAAACCTTGAAGAAGAAATGTCAGTTTGGAAATTGTAGGGATATGCCACTTCAAGTACTGACTGTATTCTGGGAGTTAGGATCAAGTGTCGAGTCTTGGAGAAGAACAGACCTAGGAGACAAATGCTTCTGGAAGATGGTCTGTTGGCTCAAAAAATAAAAGGATACTATACCTTATTGCTCCAAGAAATACAAACACATATTTTTCAATTTTTATCTTATTAATTAAAACGGAATTTAAAGTGAAAAACAACGCAATATTATGGAACAGTTACATCCAGCAGCTCCTCTTTGCTAGAAAGACACAAAATGGTCATGTGTATTATGGTTGGCATCATCTCACCAGGATAAAGCATAGTTTGACTGTCATATTCAAAGAGGGAAATATCCAGACAAAAACAACATAATTTTATGAGAAGCTTCGTCCTTCCATATACCACTTGACTGGGCAGGGTATGCCTGGCAGGTACCACATTAACTTTTCCTCTTACTGAGATGGTGAGGTCTTGTCTACAGTACTAACAATCACATAAAATATTTACTTTCTTATAATTTGATGCTTCTCTCTTGTGTTTCAATTTTTTGGCATTAAAATTGAAGACTAGATATTACGTACATTTTAATGATAGACATTGATAGACAACAGCTGATAGACAGCAATGAAGGGGAATAGACTTGCTTTAGGGTTCCACGTGTTGCTTGTTAGATATCTATCTATTTTAATACAATTTGGACTGATAAAGGGATCCAGCCATTGATTTGCTTTAAATTAATGACAAATATAATTTATCCTTAAGATAAACTCTAAAGTTTGTCAAGTCCTAATTATCATAATTTCATAAGGAGAAGTGCCATACTTTTCAGGTTTAATAAGTATATAGGTTCTATATTTTGCTTGCTCTTACCTTTGTAAAGGCAGCAGACTATTGATCATGAATAATTAAAAGGACATTCATTCTAAAAACATACATTTCGATGGTTGATGTGATAATAATGATACTTTTAAGTAAGATTAATAATCTGGGGAATATATTACTTTATTTACTTTATTTTTAATAGGAAAGCAATATTCTGGTTTATGAAGTTGTCAAGCCACACATCCTAAAGGAAAAGTTTTAAAAAGTGAACAAAATGGGGAAAGAGATGTATCAGTGTTGAAGCTCACTGGCTGCTTTTCCAGAGGACTCAGGTTCAATTCCCAGCACACACTTTGTGGCTTACAACCAGCCATAATTCCAATTCTAGAGTATCAGATGCCCTCGTCTCTCTTCTTCAGGCACTACACACACTTGATTCACAGACATACATGCTGGCAAAACACACACACACACACACACACACACACACACACACACACACACACATACACACACACTTTAAAAATTGCAAAGAGAAAATATCTTGCTTACATTAAAAGCAGTAAGTTTCGTATGAGATGATAAGGAAAGGCAACAATCATGATTTATATATTTAATATATTTAATGGTAAGTTAATAGTCCTATGGATTTTTCATTAAATATATTTCTGTGGATTTTTTCAGGTCAGGAACTATAATTATTAAACAAGTAAACATAAAAATCTGAGACACAAGGCCCTCATGGTATTTAGAAACTCAAATTAATGCAAATTTCCATGGATAGATTTTTTCAGCTAAGATAAGTCTGTAAAGATGGTGGTGAAACTTATCAACACATCAAATCAATCTCTGATTCTTGTCAGAATTACCAGCTATTTCAAACAAAATATCCTGCATCTAACTACATTCAAAAGAATGTGACCTTATATCCAGTTTTACCTAATCTTCCTTTGAAATTTGGCCATTGTTTCCCAATTTTAGTGGGGAGGGCAGGAGACAAAAGCAATCCAAAGGCAATTATTCAATTGTTGGCTTTGTTGTAATTAACTCAAAGTATTTGTTGAATTCCTTCTAGAGTCAAGATTCTACACCAAATTTTATTTTGAGTGATGAGCTGGAGTGTTGTTATGGTCCAATAACTGCTTTTCTTTTTTTCTCCAGAAAATTCTCCTTTTAGTGCTAAGATGTAATGAGATGTAGTGAGAAGAAACCCATTGGACTCAGAATAACGTGCAAGGTCAAGGCAGTCTGAAAGCAGAGGAAATAGTGTCACAGAGCCAAGGACATGCAGTACACCTGGGAATCAGTAAGTGGTTAATGTGACCAAAGTGATGGTCTATGCTGTGCCTGAACGGGCACAGAGGGTAATGAACAGAATCCATAGTGTACGAGACACCAAGATCAAGGATTCTCACTCAATGAGCATGGAAGTTGCGCTTGACAATATCTTGACATATCAAGAGCTGTTCTAGGATAACTCATAGGAGAACAGTGTGCAGCATGGGTACAAATTAGACCAAGATGTGAAGGGGGACCAAGGGAAGAGGCCACAGAAGTAACTAGGCTGGGATGATTAGAGGCCGGCTTAGGAACACAGCAAGACTACTGATCAAAGACCGACTGAGAGGATTTGTAAGGCAGATCCCACAGGAAAGCAAAATAAAGGAAATCTGGATAATGTTGTGATTACTGACTAGGAACTGGTAAATTTATAATGAAAAGCAGGGAATGTATGACCATTTGCATTTCAGGGTAAAATCAGTTGATATTATATTAAACCTGAGGTGCCATATCATACCATCAAAAAATGTTCAAGGAGACCTTAAACAAGGCAAGTTGGAGTTTACACCAAGTGCAGGGGATACTGAATACAGCCATAACCTGAGTTTACAATGAAGCAAAGAAGACAATGGGCATGTGCAAATTATTTTATATTAGATTACCAAAAGTAGAATAAAAGAGGTGCATTTTATCTGAATTATTTGAGAAACCAAAATTAATTTCTAATGTAACTTGGCAGGGCTTGCTAATCTGGCATTTGAAATGGCTTACAATTTTTGAACTTGAACTAGAATAGGCTGAGACATAAATGGAGAATTCCAGAAGAGGATGGAGGGTATTGCAGGTAGCTGAAAAATTTGATACCAGTAAAGGCAGTAAAACAGAGAGACACACCTCTTTGTGAGGGAGGGAGGAAGACACTAACGTGCCTAGAACTCTGCAAACTTGTGAAGGAATGAAGAGAGGGAGGTAATGAAGGATCATGACTCAGACTACACCAAATGACACAGGAAGATCGATTATTGCAAGTCAAATCTACTAATTTCATGATGGGACAACTGGTTAAATTAAGTGTTGAATGATTGAAGTCTATATAATAAGTAGCTCAATAAAAATGTGTTTTCAGCCTTGTCTGTTGATACACACCTTTCATCCCAGAGGCACACAGACATCTGAATTTAAGGCTAGCCTGGTATACACAGTGAGTTCTAGACCAAGGAGAGATAAATAGGTAGGCCATGGGGCGGAATGACAAAGAAAGAAAAGAAATCAAAACATGTTTCTAATGCAAACCTTTAGTCTTAATTCTTAGCACTAAAAACCTCCACACCTTATATTTTTGACAAATTAGAAACTTTAATGTGTACTGCATGGTAATTTTTCTATAAGCACATGTCTCACATTTTTCATTTTAAATATACTTTATTGTATTTTATGTCAAGGGCTTCAAATGCTACCTTTTTTAGGTCAGTGCTAATTGGAATTTTCAGAAGGTTAGGGGTAAAGATGCATGTCACTTACCTAATTTCTTAAAAGACTAGACTATTTCTATAAGAAAAGTACGATGTTCAAAATGCTCAAATGATGTTAATTCTCTATCTAACACCTCTTCCATTATTGCCACTAAGATGGCAGACACTGGTTCTATGGTATGAAACCCAGCATGGATCATTCCTACATATACAGGCTTTCCTTTGTCTATGGGATTGTCTTAGAGATATTCACACCTGCATACAGATCAGAGCATTGGCGTCATTAATGATTGACTCCATTAATGGCTGAGTGTTTTTATAGATAGCAGAATTGTAGTTTTCTAGAAATGCAGAAATCAGCCTAGCAGGAGTACATTTTAGTCTATAGCAGAAAAGGAGTTGATCTAAAGTACACACTGGCCTTGCATTAAATATGCTGTTTGCCATGCTTTGTTTTAATGGCAAGGCAACATGCAATGGGTCAGTACTTAGGCTCTGGTATGGAGGTAAATGATGTTGCTCTAAAATCTTCCATGACAAGGCCAAAGGGCCTCGAGGAGCTACTGAATTTCTTACTTTTCCATCTAAAATAATCCTCTATGTGCCTTATACTTTCAGGCAAGAGTTCTCAATGTTAAATATGCTTTCTCTGTTTCAAATAAAGGGCTCCCAAACAAATGTTACACTGTGTCTTCTTTGCATGCTATACTTAATATGCTTTCATTATACCTAATGCACTGTTAATAGTCTCCTATGGCAAGATGGGAATATTAAATGTGGGCATAAAACATCCATGATACCACCTTGAATTTGCGATAATGTTTTTCATCCGCGGGCTCAAAGCACTTCACGCATACGCTCATTTGGTCTTTCCTTGAGCTTTAATGTGAGCATTTTGATGGCTAGGATACTGAGGGGCGACATTTCTAAGAGAATTGAGGTCACTGCCAGAGTCCACATTATACACAGTAAAGATGTTTCCTATGAAGCTGTGAGCATTCCTTCCTTCTAGCCCAGCTGCCTCCAAGGTGAGTATACCGGTGTCTGGGGGGGTGGGGGGGAGGCAAATTATGATCACATCTATACTGGTCTTGTCCTTCAGGCTTTGTCTCTCTTACCTGGACACCATCAGACGCAGGGATGTAACTTGCCCTTTTAAATGTATCTGTCACATTTCTGAGTATTTCCACAGACACTAGAAGGTCACCCGCATAGAAATTTTTCCTCTGGGTTAAATCCAACAGTGTCTTGGTGACCTGGGACATTCCATCACCTGCCAGCATCCGCTGCCCCTTCGCAAGATGCTCTTTAATCTGTTATGGTCAAAAGAACAGAAAACACATCAGAATCTTCATTACTGTTTCTCTCCATCTCTTCAATTTGCAACTATTTTTAAATTGTTCAGTAAACTTTAAAACAGTCTTGTGGTACTTAGAAGGATTTAAAAACAGTAAAGTTCGGGCCATCCAGCCTCAGGGTCCTGGAGTTCAAGGCACTGTCAGCTTGAGTGAGCTCACTCTTGAGGTCTCAGGCTGGACCTGTAATTTGTTGGCCACTCCCAGAATCTCTGTGTCACCCTTACCCCAGCACATCCCATAGGCTGGACAGATGATAGGTCAAAGGTTATGTGGGTGGGTTGGTTGGTGTCCCAATCCCTCCACTGGTAGTCTTGCCTGGTCACAGGACATGGCCAGTTCAGACTATGTATCCCCTTTTGCTGGGAGTCTTATCTGGGGTCATCCTTGTAGATTCCTGGAAGTGTCCCTTGTACCAGGATTCTACCTGACCCTGAAATGACCCTCCTTTCCAGTTGGTTCTTTCAGTACTCTCCCCCTACCCCACCCCACCTGATCCCTCAAGTTCCCATCCCCACCTGGCCCCAGTCCACCTACAAAATTTCTTCTATTTCTTTTTCCCACTGATATCCAAATGACCCCTTTGAGCCCTCCATGCTATCTAGCCTCTCTGGGTCTGTGGATTGTGGCATGGTTATTCTTTACTGTGGTCAGGATATAAAATCAATCAATTAATTCATTAAAAAAAACAGTAAATTCTATATATCCTAAAGTTTAATAGGTTAACAGTCCAGCATACAAAAGCTAATGTGAACATTGTGTATCTCTTTCAGAATTGACAGTCTTCCTGTTTTCAATTAGAATGTACCATAAATGCATTGGGGGAAATATATTTTAAGTGCAGAGAATTTTTAAAAAATTACTTTTACGTATAACAAGTCTGGGAAGTTATTTAGGAGAGCAAGATCAGAAATGAGCTTATAAACAAGAGGTGGTGGTGTATGCCATTAATCCCAGCACTTGGGAGGCAGAGGCAGGACCGCTGTGAGTGGTTCGAGGCCAGCCTGGTCTACAAAGCGAGTTCCAAGACAGCCAGGACTACGCAGAGAAACCATGTCTCGAAAAACCAAGAGAGAGAGAGAGAGAGAGAGAGAGAGAGATAGAGATAGAGATAGAGAGATTATAATTACTTTATAATATTTGTTCTCAACATCAATTTTGGTTATCCCTGCCTTACCATCACACTGCCAGAATGACAGATTGACCGACTGCTCTGTTCCTAAACTACTGAGAAATATTTACAATATTCTGTTTTGGTCACATGTTGCATGACTTGCTGTTATTGTGCTATGACACTCTAACTCTTTCTTCCTTTATTTTCTACAAGGCACTCAGATTTGTTCCTTATTATTCGAAATAGAAAAACAATGTTAATAAACTCCTTCCCGGTGCTCTCTTTCATCCTGTACATTTCCCATTCTTACCACATTGACTATTCATCATTGTTGTTCACCGTTCTGTCCCAACACCCTTACCATATAGTCTAGCAAAGATCCATCAGAGCAGATTCAGTTGTTATGCACTAATTATCCCTCTGCAGTGTAATGCAGTAAAAAGAACTTCAGAGCCAAGAGGGCCAGGCTCTGAAGTATACATCTTGTAGAAAGATTGGTTTACTACCTCTCCTATAATTCAAAAACATACAATCACGCTGTATAGTGCTTTAAAAGTCATTTTGTTAATTCAAATGAACTGGCACGAACCTGAGATAATCAGCAGCAGAAACTATACAAGGAAAGCCCTTGCTCTCCCATGAACTAAGCGTCTCACGGTAGAAGTCAAGACTTGCAGCAACTTCACCCTCATTTTCTGTGGTCAAGTCACTCATCCTTTCCTCTTCCTCAAGGATGGAAAAGGACATCCCTGCTCTGGGACCTTTCCATTTGCTTTTCCTTCTGTCTGAACTAATATGCCATTGTCAGTCACCTTCTCAGAAAGTTCTATCAAAAATGACTTCCTTATCCCTTTGAATCACCATATCCCAGTCCAACATGATCAACTTTACCGGCCATATTTTCTCCATTTGGTGTACTGTCATAATTTTATCATTGACATGACTTCAGATACTGACTGTGTGAGTTAATCAGATGAATGGATGAGTCCTCTATTCTCTCATCATTGTTAGCTCATGGGAGTAAGCCAGTAAACACCAGAGTCGTCCTATCTTAATTCTCGACGTCAACATCAAACACTTCAATCATAGCTTGAGACAAACCAATATCTTGAGACAAATAACCCTCTTGACTTACAGAGATACTACAGTATCTAGGCTGGAAGACGTGTGGCTCAGCAGAGGAGGTTTAGAGAGTTCTGGACAGGACTGAAGTGAATGGGATCGAGCCTAAAATGTCACAAGTTCAGTCTGCAGTTCTGTACTGACATGTGAAATTCAGAGGGGCAAAGGACTTAGATTTGTCTTCACCTGGGGCAGAAACAGCAGCTACCACTCTGAATGAGGTCTGACTGCATTCATCTCTTATTTTACAATCTATGCTGCAAATAGGAGAGATATTTATGTCACAGATCTTGGGGGTGTTTCCCCTCACAGAATTAACTTGAACCTTTAAGAAGAAAACCTTCAGGCATGATTTCTGTTTGCAAAAGAAACAGTTATGGGAGACACTGAATAGACCATCCAATCAGAGCTAGGAAAGCCAGCCTTCCTCATCTGTGTCAGCAACACATCTAGCCCGAGTTAGTATTAAATTAGCATCATTGCCATCTGACAGCTGCTTAGCAGGTTTATGTCGAATGAGCTGTGCTCAGGCCAGTTCTCAGCGAACAGTCGCTCAGATCATTCGTGCTCTCGCAATTGGCAGTAATTAGCATCCTCCGGGACATCGTTACTAAAAAAGACCCCAGGCAAACACCTTGCAGTACTTTTACGTGCTGGTGTAGACCATGCATAGCATTGACACAGAGAATAAAGAGTATTCAGAGAAGACATGTTGCTTCCCAGAACATGTTGAGTTGAAAGATGCTTTCCAGTTAATGGACAGTGAATATACTGTGTGATCATTCTTGGAAATCTCATTAAAGATTTCAGAGTAGGTGCAGTTCTAAAACCTATCTTTTTTTTTTTTTTTTGTTTTTTGAAGACAGGATTTCTCTGTGTAGCTTTGTGCCATTCCTGGAATCTTTTAATTGTGAATCTGCCACTTATTCTTTAGGAGGATTGGAGAAATTTCTGTCTTCTAGATTATTTGATTTGTCTGTAAAAAAGGAGGACAAGTCCTGTTTTTGGTATTGGTTAATAGCTTGCACTTTTCCAGGATTCAACTTCCAATTCCTCTTTTCTCTCTGATTAGATAATGTATACTGGTCTAGAACTTTATGTCTTTAACACCCAGGTCAGTAATTATTGCTTCATCTGGATTTAATTGGCCATCTATTCTAATTATTGATTGGTGTGACAATATTTCCCATTTTGTTATACTTTGAAAATGAAACCCCCCTTACCCACCCTGGCTCGGGCATAAGATGGTTCCTAGCTCATGGTGATATTTTGAGAGGTACTGGAAGTTTCAGAAGATAGGGCTCAACGGAATGTGGTTTTAGAAAACGTCACTGGGAATGTGTTTGGGGCATTTACTGTCACCGGCTCGTTCCTGTCTGCATGTCTTGACTTCTGTTTACTACAACGTGAGCAGATTTGCTGCATCACATGTTCCCTGTCATTATCAGGATGTCCAGCTCTCAGCAATAATACCACCAGACAACCATGGTGAGAAATTGTGAGCCAAGAGAATGTTCCTTCATGATGGTGCCTCCTCAGATACTTGCTACAGCAATGAAATGCTCAATTACAAAGTAATAAATGTTGTGCCTAATCTTTTACATTCTCTCCCATTATTTAACTATATTCTCTTCTTCTTCTCACCTCTTATTTTAAACAAATAGCTTTTTTTCATATATGCATCTCTAACTCCTGATTCCTACATGCACTAGCTTTCAGCTCATGGGATTTAACTAATACATGAATAATTATCGTAAACATGTGGAATGGTCTCATTCTTTGGGGTCCCAATCCAGGCTTTGTAAAGTATGGAGAGCGGTTGCAGATTTCTTTATTTTCAGCAGAGGAGTCCTTGGGCAGTTTGATGGTCCTGTTGCAATTCATGCCGATTATCACGTGAATTCCATCGGCTCTTAGTTCAGGTTAGGAATTTCAGTTTCTGAAAAGTAATTTCTTTTCTCACTCTCCCCCAATTTTCTGAGTCACACAGTTCACAGAAATGCCCTAGGTCTGAGAGTTCACATAGTTTTCTTATCTATGAAGCCAGGAGAGCAACGGGGTGTCTGGTTATTGCAGGAGAGTCCCTCTGCTTCTGTGGAAGGTGGTGGGTCCTGAAAGCATTCCCATGAGGAGTTTTGAATGTTAGCCTCTAGCAAGTGCTCTGGGCTCTCATATACCGTGACATTCCCACAACTTCACTTTGTAACTTGGCCTTTGTTTAGTTTTCTTTCTTCCTTCACTTTCGGTATATACAGACTCTCTCTCTTTTAAGCTCAGCTGTACTTTTGTTTGTGAAAATAAATACTTGTCATTCAGTATGATCTCTGAAGGTCAGCTTTGCCTAACCCATGATTCCTATACTTCTGCTAGTCTTCCAATGACATCTTATCCAAACTCTTTACCTCTTCCAAAAGAAATGACATGGAACTTGTGTTTGCTTCCTGACTCACTGTCTTCTTTAATTGTACATGCTGTTGACAATTCCTCTGGTTAAATTGTTACATTTCTTTTCTGCTTCATGAATTCTATTCAGATAAATATAATCATGCCATGATCTTTACATTCATGCCTCCTAGAAGTAATCCTGTTCTATCTTACAGCATTGTCATATTATTGTATTATCTCATGCATTCCACTAGACTCCAAACTCCTGAAGGGCTTGTAGCTCACAATCATCTTTGAGTCCCCTATAATCTCTGCCATGTAGAACACAGTGGCATCTGCTGTTCCACATGCCTGCTAAACTAAAGAAAGATTTCCTTTCTTTGTGTGCAACTGTGCTACTTAAGTGTTTCCAAGGTAAAGGTGGCAGTTGATTATCATTCAATACGAAGAAATACGGAATATTGGATAACATTTACATGACAGAATTGCCTTTTAGAATAGTCTTCCCAAAGGAAGAACACAGCAATTGTTTATTCAATACAAAATGATCTGAAAATATATACATGTAAGTTAACATTACACAGACTTAGCAGTTTGTATTTATGTATTTTGGAATATATATACATATATATGTATATTATAAATGTGTATATGTGTGTATGTGTATGCATGTATGTAACAATAATGAATGAAAAAAGAGGCCATGATTTTGAAAGAAAGCAAGGAGATGTGTATGGGAGGGTCTGGTGGATGGAAATAGAAGGGAGGAAATGATGTAATTATATTATAAAGTCCAAAGACAGAAATATTAATAATTAAAAGGCATCAAATTGATGTGATTAGATTTGGGAATTTTGGAATTTGGAAGTCTGATTTTGAAATTTTTAAGTGTCTGCACTTACAGTTATTTACTTTCTGCCTTTTAAAAACAAATATAGGAAAAATAATACACAATTTACCAAGTAAGTACCTTCTACATGGCCAGCCCAGGACTGGAAATGCTTCATGAGATATTTGAGTTTTAGTGTGATCCTTTATAGGTACCACAGACATGCACAGTTCTCCATGTAGAAGCAGGCCCCAATCAGATTAGCTGTATACCAGGACTCCAGAGCCCAAAGCAGTGCTGGTCCCAAGAGCTTCCTTATAGCAGTCTGAGGAATGCCTGTCTCTTAGGTATTAGCATGGTCAATTCATGTTTTGTAACACATTTTTCACTAAAAATTACCAAAAAAAGGGTTTACTTATTTATACATCATTCTCGATTCCTCACATTTTAAAAGGATATTAAATCTTTTGTTTCTCCTGAATAAACAACATATAGAACTCTAAGAAATCTACTACATTTTGAGGTACTTCTAATTATTTGAACAGTAGTAACAATTTTGGCATACAATGTGTACATGATCCCACAACTGTTTGCAGTACATATAAGAATATTTTGTATGTAGTTTTATTCAAATAAAGTAGGGTGGGATTAATACTTGACTTCCCCTGGGGAATAATTATTTATTTTCTTAATGTACTCACCTGAGATGTCAGAAACTTTTTTTTTATAATTTTAGTATTCCCTTTTAACATGATAATATCAGTAATTACTCTCATTGACATTGCAGCGCTGAGAGATACTTGCTTCAAAGGACAAACTGAACAGTTGCTGTGACACTCACATGTCCTGTTGCAAGGGTAAGAGTGAATGGGATGGGATGGCATATGAAATTGTTGGGGTTTTTGATAGTTCTGAATTAAGCCTCCTTGGTCTTTATAAAGAAAGCATTACTGCAAGCTGTTCATGGTTTATAGAGTGGGCATATTTCTGCAGCAAATTTATTCTTTCCCTTTTATACTACCCACTGCCAGCCACAGTTACCTCCATTGTCTCAATCCTAAAAAAAGGGTCTATTATAGCTGCTCTTTGCAAGTGATACACTTGATACATTATATATTTATATATTATTTCAACAGTAACTCCTACATTCCATCTGTAAGATATATTAAAGGTTCTCACAGCCCTGAGTGGCTTCAATTAAAAGATAATTATACATGAAACTTCTTCCCATAAAACAATAATCTAAACATATCTTTTAATTCATTTAATGATGATGTCATATTTTTAAGATCAAAGTCATTCACTTGGTAGTCCTTTTAAGTTATTTACATATCTACTGGGTATCTCATAATACGACATCCTAAGTTATAGTATCGAAATGCTGTAGCGTTGGGACAAATGTTTCTGAAATACAGGTGTGGGTCAGTGCTGTGGCTGAGCGGGTAAAGGTGCTTGCTCCCAAGACAGACGGCGTGAGGTAGATATTGGAGATTCACGTGGTAGAGAGAATGGACTTCTACAAGTTCTTTTCTGACCTGCTCATATGCTCCCTGGTACTTGTACACACACACACACACACACACACACACACACACACACACACATACACACACACACACACACACATACACACACACACACATGTCTGTGGTAAGTTTTTATTTTTAATACAGAAGCATAATTTTCTAAATCTTTTCTAGTACTTCAAACCAATGCCTGGCAAGGGAACTCTGAGCAGCCACTGTATTTCCATGAAGACAGTTGACAGATTGGAGGTTGGCAAGCAATCTGGATTACCAAGTGAGAAACCAGTGAAAGTCACAGATTCATTTTCTATATCCTCAGAGCTAACAGGATAGCCATACATATGCTGTCCATTCAAAGTCTGTAAGTGAAATAATGAAAAAAGGGCATTAAGTAGACTCTGTGGTAGGATGATGTGCCTGTTAAAGATCCACGTCTAAAGGTTTGGTTTCTAGCTCACAGCACCATTGCGAGCGAGAGAAAGCATTAGGAGATAGAACATAGGTGCAAGAAAGCGAGACTATTGATCTCATATGATTTGAATATTTATTATGAGACTATATATAGCCACTGTAGGGCAACCCATCCTTTACATTCTCCTATTAAAGTGTACTATTTTGCCATAGGCCACAAATCAAATACCAAGCAATGATTGACTATAGCTGTGAGTTAAAGTAAACCTTTGCTACATTTAAATTGGCTACCAAAGCCCTCTTAGTGCAGAAGGCAGCATGGCAGTGCCATAAGTTGGCTACCCCTGGTTTTCTCTATCTAATGCACAATCCTACTAAAACATCAAAAAAAGCCCTGTCCAAGATCAGTCCCCAATTGGAATGAAAACACACAATCCTTGAATATATTTGAAGAGGCAAGGAAAGGGTATATGGAGTATCCCTGTAAAAGATCATGTGTGTAAGGCTTAGTTCAGAACAGGTGGATATAATATTTAAGAGGTAACTGGATTAAGGGACTCTTATCTTTCCAGTGGACTCATTCACTTTGGATTCAGAATTTGATGACAATTTTGGGACTTGGTAAAGATGTGATCAAGGTGGGAAAAGCAGTTCAGTGAGATCATGCTTTGAAAGGTATCTGGTCTCTAGGCTTTCCTCCGCCTCATTTTCTGCTTTTGGGTCTCCAGGAGGTGAGCAAGTCTGCTTCATGCTTCTCTGTTATGATGTCCAGCCTAATGAACAGTCCTAGCAAAGGGATTAGACATCCATGGAATGAAACCATTGAAATCAGCCAAAATAAATACTTTGTCTGATTTTTCTTTTCCTGTCAAGGATTTATCACAGTGAGAAAAAGTTAGCTATTCTGACCCTGCTTCTTGCTGGACACTCAAGCAAGAAAGCTGGCCCTGACCCTTACCAGGAAAGCTGGCCCCTGCACTCAGGAGAGATCTCCCCACCCCTCATCATAGGCAAGGGAGAACTAACCCTGATGGCATGGGCATAGGACTGCTGGCTCTGCCCCCTCGCCCTAGATGGGTGTCCGTTGTGGCCTGTATTGAGCAGCTCAGCTACCACCCACCAATGCCCACAGCCAAGACTTGGGTTGCCCCACCCTAACATCTACCCCATCTAGGGCCTGCTGGAGCTCATGAAGGGACTGGTCCTGTAGAACAATGCCAACAGGATCTCCATGATTCGGGTCAGCCTCAGGATATCCGAGAGGAATTTTGGTGAGGATCCAGTGATGATGGTGTGCTAGAAACCAGAGGCCTTGAACCAGACCAGTGACTCATTGCAATGAACACTTGCTAGCAAAGCTGATTGGACAAAAGGGTGTACTCTGTGACACACCACTCCCAATGCCACCAGGGTGAAGACGTGTTGGAGAGGTGGCAGGAAAGACGGAGAAGTGAAGTTTTTTTCTCTTTCTTGTTTTTGTTTTTGTTTGTTTGTTTGTTTTGCTTTGGTTTGAATTTTTTAAAATTTTCTTGGGGGGTGTGCTGCAGGGGTGAGGGGAAGATATAGGAAGACTGGGAGGTGAGCAGAATTGGGGCTCATGATGGATGTGAAGTTCCCAAAGAATCAATAAAGAAATTGTGTTAAAAAAGTTAGCTATTACAGGGGCAGAATGCTTTCTGTTGAATAGAGAGAGCATGGTCTGAAGACACACTGCATTTCCATTGATGAAATTCCCAACTCTCCATAAACATTGTTACATATGCAAAGAGGCTGGGTGATCTGACTGTAACAAAGGAGAAAGGAAAGAAGTGGTGGGGGATGGGGGTGTGAGGGTGGGGATGGGGATGTGGGGGTAGGGGTAGGAAGGGGGGGGTGGGGGGCACAAATTATCTAGAGATTAGAGCTAAATGGTAGGAAATCTAAATTAGGTATTATTAAAATGCTAAAGAAAATAGAGGAGGAAATAGACGAAACAAATCAAAAATAGTTTGCCTATTTTATAAGGGAGAATTCCAAAGGAATTATATATTCTTTTAAATCTTAAAAAAAAGTAGGGCTGGAGAGATGGCTCAGCCGTTAAAGGCTAGGCTCACAACCAAAAAAAAGTATATATTATTCTAGGGGTCAGTAAACAATGGCCTGCAGTTTGAGTTGAGTCCATTGAGTGTTTGGTTTTTTTTCTTTTAGTAATTTTACTGAAATACAGCTATTTCCATTTCTTTATGTATTATTTGTAATTGTCATAAAGCAGAATACTTGGTTTTCATAGAATCCGCATAGCATGTCATAGTTTGAATGAGAATGGCTCCCATAAGTTCACAGGTTTTGAATGTTTAGTCATCATGGAGTGGCACTATTTGAAAGGGATTAGAATGTGTGGAGGAAGTGTGTCATTGGGGGGTAGGCTCTGAGGTTTCAAAGAGCCCACCACAGGTTCACTGTCATTCTCTTCCTGCTGTCTGTGGATCAGGATGTAGAACTCTCAGCTCTTTCTCCAACACCATGTCTGCCTGTGAGCTGCCATGATGATAATGGACTCTGAAACTGTAAGCCAGCCCCAATAAAACACTTTCTTTTATAAGAGTTGTCATGGTCCTGGTGTCTCTTCACAGCAATAGAACACTGAGTAAGACACATATAAAGTCAACCACATTTACTATTTTGTCAGTATCGAAAAAAATCTTGACAGCTTAATTATTCCATATTAAATTGGAACTGTGAAAAATCAAATAATGGAAAATTTATTAGGAGATTTTGAAAATGCTATAAAATTTGACATATAAATTATTTACAGTTCTAAGATTTAAATATTGTAACTTAAATCCCAAAACTTCACTGTATGAATTTTTGGAAAATAAATAGGCTTCTGCCAATCTTAAAAAAAGTCATGCTTTTTAGCTTTCTTTGGCATTGCTGAATACTGAAATATTTGAGTTCTAGAGGACATGACTCTGGCAAATTCTTAGTTTGGCAACATTACTGAAAAGGTAGCTAAATGCTTGGTCTTGAGTCTTAGAATGAGAGTGTCCACATTCCTTCAAGACAGGGCAAAGAAACTAGAAATACATGGGTATCAATGTCAACCAATGTTGTAATTAGTATTGATACTAGTTCACGATAACAGATACTGTGATTGATATCAATCCCACTTAATGGGCTTTTGAGTGACCACTTATTGATTCAGTGAAAAAAACTCCCATGTGATTATAACATTCAGCCTTGATCAAAACTACTGATCTCCTCTCTCTCTCTGCTGCTTGCTATGTTCTAGCTTTCGTATAAAACATTTATAAAAACAGAATGGATAGCTTCTGTTTCTTAAGACTACTGTACACAATTAATATTTGAAAATTGAAAACTTGTGCTAGTTCTGTACCAGTTGGCCCTGGGTCCTGGCTTCTTCTTGTTCATTATAGAAACAATAATTTTGCATACATTTTGCCTTACTAGATTCTGCTCCACAATAATCTACTGGGGATATTATTACCTTTCCCTTAATTAAGATCTAATAATAAAGTAGATTAACCCTCTTCTAAATAATGTGCTGAAAATTTGGGCAATGAAGTAGTTGGCAACTTTGTGACTTTGTGTGTGTGTGTGTGTGTGTGTGTGTGTGTGTGTGTGTGTTGTAGCAATGGAGAAAAATTGAGCTATACATAGATAGAGAACATGAGAGCAAAATAAACTAACCTATGCTCATGTTCTATCTCTGCACATTCTTGCCTCCCTCTCTTGGTTTCTCTTTTTGTCTGTTTTTTTTTTTTTCATCTCTAGCTCTATAGCTTTTTTTTTTTGAAAAGAGCAACCAGTGAAAGTAAAGGAGAAACAACATCCTTACATCAAAACTCAACCTCTTTGACATCTCTTACCAGAATGTCAAACTTTGAATGACTAGATAAAGCATTCCTTCAATGGTGTGCTTGTTTAATGACATTCTGAGGAATAGGGCCAGAGAACTCAGGATCAGAATTCTAAGAGAAAATGTATACCTATAATTCTTCTTTCTTTATAGAGGTTCTTTCACTAGGATAATATTGTTAGCCTTTTTCAGCCCTCCTTCATGCCATCATTCACTCTTCTCCAGGGAAAGGAGAGTGATATACCTGCCTGATGAATTTAGAAAAAAATCCTTCGTAAGCTTGTTCCCATTCCCTTTGCTTTAAGATATGTTCTTTTGCAGCGACATATATTCTGTTTCTTCAGGTGTGTGTGTGTGTGTGTGTGTGTATGTGTGTAAGAAAAAGATTGAAAATGAAACAGGGGTGTATGTATGTTTGTTTGTGAAATTTAAGAAAACAATACCATTTTGATGACTGGGTTTAATTTTTTATCTCACAAGGTGTCCAAGCAAACATCTTGTATTTGTTGGTAGGAGTTGTTCTGTATTGACCAAAGGAGTCCATAATGTAAGGACAGCAATTACTCCGTATTTCTACAAATTATTGGACTGGAAAAACTGCATCTATGTGGTAATATGTATTGCTTTCAAATGATTAAAAACCACAATTGAAATGGATGCACCTGAACTCTTCAGCTGTCAATAGATTACTGTAAATAAGAAAATAAGCATTTTTGAACTATCTATACTATCTATACTCAGCATTGTCTTCCACATTAGGGAAAGGCAAACTAAAATAACACAGTATTTACCCTTAAATAACTCAAACCATTTTTCAGCATGACTGAGCACCAATTTTATATTTTAAACTGATTAATGACCCAACTTTTTCTAACTAGTTTATAACTGAGAGTTCATAAGACATACTCAGCTATTGTTTATAGACGATAAAATTTCATTTCAAAGTTAGTCTTTGCCTGCTTATTTATGAAACTGTTATATGCATGCACTGTGTCTATATATGTGTTTGTTTGCAACATATACTGTAATTTACACATTAAAAGGTTAGAAATTATCAGCCTATCCATTTTGAATACACTCCTGCAGTAGACTATAAATAATTGATTGCAATTTAATTAGCTTTATTGGTATACAAACATAAGAAAATAAAATCCATTAAAGATTAAATGTTGAAGTGATAAACTCCTCCAGAGGGAAAATACCATCTTTAACGTAATTATGATTTGTGAGAGTGTCGGTTGTTCTATATCATAAGCACTATTGAGTTCTGGTTCTTAAAGTAGGACTTTGAGGGACAACAGGAGTGAGTCTTCAGAGAACTTGTTTTCTATTTCCGGCAGACTTCGTAGATTGGAAAATGAGGATGACTGTAAGACAACTGTCCTTTCAAGCACAGATCAATCCTTCATCTTATATGACTGGAACATGTAAATGTGAAAGTCAGGATACATAAGCAAGCATGAGATTGTGTACATAGGCATCTTAGGTCTGTGTATTTTCAAATGCATAGATCGTATGTCTATGCATTCCTACCAATGTGTATTCATACATATATATAATCATAATTTATGTGTCAAATACTTGTGATATCTATCTTCCACCTCCTCTCAGTTTTCTTCCTTATCTACTTATCTATCCACAGCTGCTATTTCTCTATTGGTACAGCTTATTAGCAATGTGTGGGTTTCTTAAATTTTATTTTGAGGAGTGATTTTAAAACTCAGTATGAAATTTCATTGAACAAAGATGTCATTATGTCATACTTGCATGACTTATAATAATTTGCAAACAGGAAATATAAAGTATTTCATCTATTATTCCCTCCCACACACCCAAAAATACTAAAATGATAAATGATTCTACTTCCATTCTGTAAAGAGCAAATTAAGACTTGAATGTGATCATATGACTATCTTGAGGACACGCTGAACACAACACTGTAGTCTAGGTCAGACGATTTCTAATCAAAAGCTCAGAAGGCTCTGTGGCTTTAAGAAGAGAGAATGGGTCTCGAAACAATTGTGCCCAGGATGTAACTTTCACTCTTCACCTTACATAAGTAGACTGTGTCTTGAAGATCTTCCTTTCCTGAATCAACTAAGAAGGGAGCACCCACAGTTGATGGTCTCTCTTATCAAGGGCATATGCACATCAGTTACTTATTAACTTTTTAAATGTTTAATTCTTACAGGATTCACAACTTGAAATTTCATTTCTTTCCTTTTTTTTTTTTTTTTTTTTTTTGGTTTTTCAAGACAGGGTTTCTCGGTGTAGCTTTGCGCCTTTCCTGGAACTCACTTGGTAGTCCAGGCTGGCCTCGAACTCACAGAGAACCGCCTGGCTCTGTCTCCTGAGTGCTGGGATTAATGGCGTGCGCCACCACCGCCCAGCTCATTTCTTCTGTGTCATAGAGTGTATGTGCCTCCATTATTAGATGACCTGCACTCAAAGAAGGCAAACTCCTTCATTGTTCTATGCAAAAATTAAATACAGAGAGCAAAAATTTTCTGTGAAAAGGTGATACTCACTTTTACCTAATAGGTAAGGATCGGCTTATCATTTATTTAATTCCTGCCACCGTTCTATTCATGGCCACAATAAGAAGTGTATATAGACATATTTAAATTAAAAAAGGAAGAAAGCTGGTGATAGAGTGCTTTGGTAAACATTTGCCTAAAATATATGAAGCCCTAAGAACAATCCTCAATACTATCAAACAAAACAAAGCAAAGTAAAAGAAAAGATGCACACAGAAACAAAATTCCAATGGGATTAAGGTAGGCTATCTAACACTAGAAAAAAATCAATCACATAAAATTATGTTGCTTATAGTTCTGAAATAGAATTATCTGAATCAGTGACAGATGTTATATAATAGATGGTTTACATATTATATTCTTATATTTTGTGTCACAAAATTAAGGTATATATAATATGTTGCCATTATGTATAAAAGCATATATAAACATATACATATATGTATATATATACAAATACAAAATTTACATTTTAAAATTTCAAAACCAAATGTAATCTAATACCTCTACATAACAAATCAGCAGCAGAATTGACATTTATCTGGCTATGTAGAAAGTAAAAAAAAAAAATGTGTGTTTTTCTGATAACATTCATGTAGCATATGAATGTATCTTTATGATAAAACAAGGCTCCATATAGCCAACAATTAATTGATGTATACATATAAACACACATTTGTATGCACAGTGAAAGAAATAAGACTATGTACTTAAAGGATTATCAGTTACATTACTGATAATTACCAATTTGATATGTGAATGCATTACATAGCATTTGGTTTTAGACTTTCTAAAATGAGGGTTTTTTTGTTTTTCTGGTAATTAATTAATAAGCACTAATTCTACTTAGTTGGTACAGTTATTGCATAAGCAGTTCTTTTCATGCACAAGCAAGAATATTTACACTATATGTGGTTTTGACTGACAGTGAGAACATGAAAAAGCCAACAGAAGCCCAGTAAAGCATGGAGGCTCTTAATGTCACTGTGTTTGGTTCCTGCCTTTTTTTTTTTTTTCCTTTCAGTTTTCTACAGTGTTCACCTTGCCTGTGTATAGAGGACTTCATGTCTGCCAGGACAGAATGGCAGCAGCCTCTGAATAACGACGATGACTTGCACTTCAACAAAACCAAGCAAAATTGAATTGTACTCAAAATATTCTGCACCATCGGCATCCGATAATCCTCTGGGCATATTTCATAAGATTCTGGAATTTAAAATACAGGAATGTGACTGCTATTTTGAATATTACATTCTGTGAATAATTCAATGGTGTCAGGGGAAAAAGACATTTTTTGGAAAATTTGGCCATAAATCTTTTGTGAGTAATTAAGTTTCTGTAGTGCAATGAACCATCATTTTCCTTATATTTTAACTGCATGAGAAATTTGATACCTAAGTCACACAGCTTTGTCATTCTCCAATTACTGAAAAGTAAATGACATTTGATTAAAAAAATGTACAGTGTTTTGAAATTATCATGTAGTATCTAATGAAGCCTTGAATCAATCATGATACATAGTTGAATTCTTACATGTGAAACTGAGGAAGATTTTGCTCAGGTCTTTGTTCCAGCAGATAAGGGATATTTTCATTTAAATTGTCAGGATCTGTAAAAACCCAGGCTCAAGGAACAAAACAATTTACCTCCGAGTCACAGAAATCAACTGCCTAACACATCCCTTTTTCCTTGGGGCATTTTTTCAGAGTGTTACTGATTTGATTGTACAACAGAAGGTTAAATTCTCACATAGTGATCATTAGGAAAGAATAAACAGAGCAAGTAGTAAAGCTGACTTTGCACCTACTGAATGCTGCAAGTGTCTGTACTCATTGGATATGCATCTTGCAAAGCTCGGCTGTTCCCAGAAGGCCACTCCATGAAGACTGAGAGAGCAGCGTCTGCTAGTGGTGCCTGTATGTCACAGAGAACAGAGAGAAGCTTTAGAGCAGGACGCTGGAAGGCAGAGCACTGGAAGGCAGCCTACAAACTGGGCTTAGACCTTTTCTTTTTGCTTTAGGAAACATGCGCATGAAATCGCTGTTTTGAATATTTTTATAATTCATGAGTCATACTGAGGAAGCAATGCAGCAGCAACATTTTTGAAGTCTCTTCTTCGACTCCATTTACAAAGCATTTTACTAAAATTGTTCCATCAACTGCTTATTGGACAGACCTTTTTTTTTTTTTTTTTTAAGCAAGGTTTTTCTAAGGGACTTACTAAGCAAACCTATACCATTCAGTTCTGGGATACAAACATTATAGGGTTGGGTGGGTCATCTTACTGTACCTGTGGCATTCAGTGGACATTGATTGAATGCCAAGTCGCCCGCAGGAGTCCTTTTCCACACCATTGATATAAGATAATCCTCTGGGCATATTTCATAAGGTGCTGGAATTTAAATACAGATATGTGAATGTCAGCAGTGTTTATGTTCTCAAATGCTGGCAATAAGCATTCGTCAAATGCATCCAGATGCAGAATTCTTTCCTTTCTGTAAATAATGGAGTTAACTGACATGTTAGATATGTGCTTATAAAGATACCATCAGGTCTCATTTAATAGTCTCCAAACCCTTATGGGTTTTTGGAAATCTTCTTAGTGTACATGCTTTGAGGGACAAGGGAGTTTTCAAATAAATGGACACACTAAAAAATGTTACCAAAAAAAATTTATTGACCCTATAGATGTTAATTTTCCAGTAAACCAGAAAAAAAAAAAAAAAAAAAAAAAAAAAAAAAAAAAAAAAAAAAAAAACACACACACACACACACACACACACACATATATATGCACATGCATACCAGTCTAGCAATACTAGGCAGCTGCTCTAACACTGAGCCCAAGATACATTTTATTTCATCATTCAGGAATAACCATCGTAGTCATGGTTTATTTTATGAAAGCATATTGATTTGATCTTTATGCCATACTGCTTTTTATAATCTCAATTTACTTACAGAGTAAAGAGACAGAAAAGAAAATTTTAAAATATTATATACTGAATTATTATTTTAATTATTTCTTTTATTTTTTGAGATTATTATATAATTACACCCTTCACCCCTTCCTTTTTCTCCATCCACCCTTCCCATCTGCATATCTCTCCTTGCTTTTTTTTCAAATTCATAGTCTCTTTTTCCATTAATTGTTGTTACATGTATATATGTGTGTGTGTGTGTGTATTATACATATGTACAACCTGCTGAGTTTGTATAATGAATCATGCAATAATGAGATTCAACATTGTACATTCTACTTCAGAATTTTGGAACTCATTTACATTTCAGTGTTTAGTTGATGAAAAATGAGATTGCACACATTAGATCTTTAAGTTGCATTTTATTTTCAAAGAGTACTATTTCAGAATTGCACATGTCATCACATGCAGGCCACCTCCCTTCTATCTCTCTAACAGATGAGGCCCTGAGGCTACAAAGAAGAGAGTCTCCTGTGGTGGTAGACAAGGTGGAGTTATCAGTTAAGTTTGGGTCCCAGAGTCCTAACTCCTCTGAAGTTTCTTTGGGCTTTCTAAATACTGTCATTCATGACAGTCTTCTGCCTCTGAATGAGTGTGTGTGCATTTTTTCTAGATTCTCACTAAAGCACACATGCTGTTGTTTTCATTCTATGAGGTCTTTGCATAACGGAAGATTTGGTAGCTGATTTTTCTTTCATTAGCCTGCTCTCTAACGGCATCTTCTTCATCTCCCCAATGTTTTGCTAAAATGCTTATCTCAGTCTGAACTCACTGGCTTTCCACTGTAGCTCTTTAGACTGGGACTTATCTACTGGGAATTCCTTTCTTCTTAGTTCCTTAATTCTCCTCAGCTCTTTTCTCTCCGGCATCCACCTCATACGTGCGCCATTTCCCTGTGTCCATGTTCTGAATGCTTTCTGCATGATTATCAATGTTATGTGCAATGCTCTCTTTAGATAATTCCAACATTAATAGCAATTGTCACCTTTTAGCCCTTATTTAGAATCTTTTTTTGTTTTGTTTTGTTTTTTTTTTGAGACAGGGTTTCTCCTTGCAGTTTTGGTGCCTGTCCTGGATCTCGCTCTGTAGACCAGGCTGGCCTTGAACTCACAAAGATCCGCCTGGCTCTGCCTCCCAAGTGCTGGGATTAAAGGCATGCACCACCACTGCCTGGCTCCTTATTTAGAATCTTATATCCTTGGATCCATTTAATTCCCCAACTATGAATTAGAGTTGCACACTACTCTAATATACCATGTGGGAAAACAAAGTTAAAGAGGCAAATAAACTTGATTTTTTTCTTCAGAATTCAAACATTCCCTTTATTATATGTTAATTCTAGATGAGAAAATAAAACTTCATGGGGGTCACTAAATGGAAAAAGAGTCATCTAGCCAGGGTACCCTGTCCTTACCCCTATCAATAGTAAAACCAATGTCTTCCTGACTCCTTAAAAGTACCAGCTGTAACACAGGATATATATGTTATACTGAGTCAGGGTCCTTTTCTGGGACTCAAAAACGGGTTTTATCCTTGAATCTGTCATGGGAATGGTAGGGATCCATAGGCTGTAGTGTATCATATATACAAAGAAACAAAATAACTCACCCTGAAAAGGTCAAACTTAAGTAAGGGTGGAGCAGCTTCTCTGCACCTTTCCTTCCCCAAGTAGCTCAATTAACAGCGGGGATATCAATTCCAGCAGCCATAATCAGCCAGATGTAAGCTGGGAGACTTGTCATACTTTTCCCTATAACTCCAAACATCAGGTTAAACATCTGTTCATCCCCTGTCCCCTTAATCTTCCTTTCTACCCTGGCCACTTACCCAAGTACTTATTCTTTTGAATTAGGGACCAAAGCTCACTGGTTTACTCCTGCACTTTGCTAGCCTGAGCTAAAGAAAACCAATAGTGCGGAAGGATAGCAGACTGCTTCCTGGTTCTTTTAGTCAAAGGGAGGAAGCTGAGGAAAAATTAACTACAATTAGGGAAACCATTTCACACATTAAATAGAAAATTCCACTTCGCTCTAGAATCTGACTTTAAATCTGCCTTAAAGGGGGCGGGACTTTTGCAAGAAGTGACATTTGACTGAGATGGTCGGTGTGAGGTCCATTGAGTGCTCCAGGCAGAGGGAGCCATGCATACAAATGCGGTGACAGTGGGACACGAAGGACAACAGGATGGACAGAGTGGAGCAATGGTGTGAGGGGACAGAGCGACACTGTAGGTTATGGGGCTGCAAATATCCAGGCAAAGGATGGTATGCTTCAGTTTTCAACCTTCAGACTAATTTGCTTTCATGTAGACTAGATGGCAAGGACCTTTGGGGAAGGCAAAGAAACAGCACCATGATGACATGAGGAAATGATGGTTGGACACTATGATGATGTTAGGAAATGATGGTTGGACTGAAGAGGAAAACAACTGAAGCTGCAAAGTCAACCCAGGAGGAAAGTAAATGATTAGAGGAATGAAGAGGACCCAGGGTTCAAGGAGTATTCCTGCTGTCTGAGCAGAGAACTATGGATAGAGATGCTAACTCACTACTTAAAACTCTCTCTCCCTCCCATGGCTCTGCAGCTCGGTAGGACAAAGGTAAGTGTGCTCGCTATGATGAAAGCGTGCTCAGGGCAACTTTAATCTGCAATGACTCTAATTTACTTTCCAATACACCAGCCTCACAGAATTAATGTTCACACCCAAATATCCCACACTCATACTTTTCTATCTTCTATATGTCTTACTTAAAACAATCTTTCTTCTCTCTTGTAAATGTAAAGTTCCATTTTCTTTTCTTGGTAGATGAATGTACATAGGCAATTTTGAATCCTAGGTTAATATAGGTAGCATACAAAAGGGGAAAAAAAGTAACACGAATCTCCTTTCTCTAGCTCAGGTTTCTTACCTGAGCTTGGTTTAAATATACCGCCCTGGCTTATGACAACAACTTGATGTGCTGAGGTATCTCCAAGGCAAACTGATGGCATCGTCGCCCCTCAGCACTCTCCCTCAGGTGCTGGATCTAGAGGTGTAGCACACTGGGTATCCTTCACTGCAACTTGACTTCAATCGTCTCTTTCTTAGGCTTCCTCCTCTCTTCCATCCCGTCAGCCGCTGAACTGAGCTGTTCGGCCTTCTCAGTAGCCTTGGAGTCCATCTACCTCCCACAGCCACTTCCTAAGCTTCTTTCTCTCCACCTCCTTGGCATCACGGCAATTGTCCCAGGCCTCTTGGCTTTAGTCTAACTTTCCTTTAATCTGTTCTAAAAACTTCAAGTGTAGCACTTACAATACAAGGCATTTCCTTTGTGCTTAAGTGTTCATTTCTCCACAAAGCATCTCTCAGTGCCTCACTGAGTACGTAAATTTAGCATCTCTCACAGTGGACTGAAAGCATTTAGCTGTGCATGTACCACTTCCAGGATGATATATTTTAGGATGCTAAAATCACTTCGTTTACTTCTTTTGTCTGTCTGCTATAATGAACTCCACAGGTGCTTTGCATACAGTAGGTACCCCAAATATATCTGTTAAATCATTTTTACTGAGCAAAAACATCCACCTAGAAATTTCTGTGACGATAGAATTGCCCCTTATTTTCACTGTCTGGTGCAGTGGTCCCTAACCAGATTTGACTATGGAGTTCCAGAAATATGGCTGGTAGGTCTGAGGACTAGACTTTAAATTTCATTTAATGTTAGTACAAATTTAAATAGCTATCATTTTTGGACACTGTTGTTAATAGATAACTATTTTATTAATGTAAATACACCCCCCCAAAATTATAGAATACTTTTAAATGGAAAATTAGAATAAGATTTAAAGTCCACAAAATTTGAGTATATTACATAGTTAAATGCCATAAAAAAATACTATATAAAATCTATTTAAGGGTTCTGACTATAGTTCATCTAACATGACTATTAGACTTCAATATGTTTTGTTCCTTCTGCACATCCAAGTTCTTTCCATTACACTTTTATTTATTAACTTTCACTTCCCAAATTATACATCTCTTTTGTTTTTAATGCTTTCTATTTCAAATTTCCTTCAGTTCCACTGAGGACCTTTGAAATACATTTCATAAAATCTATTGGTATAGCTTCCAGGATTTTCTGATTGTGACTATATAAACCAACGGTAGAGTAATGTTGCACACTGAGAGACTTCGTGTCCTTGTGGTCTCAGAAAGCCTTTTCATTTAGTAGTAGTATGGGAAAGGCATATCCCTTCTGTGCCCTTCCCTCTGTGGTCAGAATGTGTGGTCATTGCATACATCAACCACTAGATGGCAATGGTGGGCTAAGAGGGACAATTGCTTTGCTTTTGGGTCTGCATCAGAACTGATGTTCAAAATCAAGGTGGGTAACTGTAGCAATGATCAGGTGAGAAATAGGTGTCATTACTTAATATTTTGAAAATACATACTGCTTAGGGAAAAACAGAACATCTTATTTTCAAGAAAGTATAATATTTAAAGTAGGCTGTGATAGAATGCTTGCATCAAGGACTAGCGTCTACACTCTCCGTTCTCACCATCTCCCACTGCTACACTGGCCTCCTGGCTGTGTTCTTGTCCAGCCTCCAGGCAGGCTCTCACATCACAGCTTATCCACTGCTACTCCTGTCTCGGCTGTCCCTCCTCATTGTCCTCGGACACCTGCAAGGCTCAGATCATCACCTTTACTCCTAACTCACATCTAAATGACTCTCCCCAACACCACCCTTACCTTTGCTTTCTCATCTTCCAAAGCACTTGTCTATCACCTTGGTATGCAAAATTGTTTTCTCCTAGCTCACTCATGTCTGTTCTGGCTAGATCTATTTTTCAATAGTTTCTAAGACTACAGATATTGATGGTAACTCTTTAAAATGTAGATGGTGTGTGTGTGTGTGTGTGTGTGTGTGTGTGTGTGTGTGTGTGTGTGTATGTGTATGTGTTTACATGTGGAAAATGGTATGACCATATTCATTCAACTTAGGAGCAGAAAGAGAGGCTAGCTACTCTATTAGATTTCATTTTAGTCTAAAGGATTCCAGGCGGCAGGTATGGAGTTCGGGTTTACAGTTGACTAAGAGCCTGTGGACTCCTGGGTAGGATAGCCTGTGGTGACATGCACACATCCTAAAATGGGGAAGGATAAAGTCACTTGCATACAATTTCGTGGTGCAACCACAATTCTCAATTACTGACTTGCCTAGTGATGAATCTATACCCACATAAAGCAAACAAATAAAACAATAGCAATTTTCTAAAGCCAAGGGAGGTCAACTGACGTTCTGTTCTGTTTTGTTTTGTTTTTATCTTATATCCCAACAGCAGCCTCCTCTCTCTCTTCTCTTCTATCTCCCACGCTCCAACTTCCCTCCCCCCGAATATACTTCTCCTCCATATTCTTTCAGAAAGGGGCAGGCCTCCCACAAGCATCAGCAAAGCATGGCACACAAGCTGCCATATACCTCCCCCTGTATTCAGGCTGGGCAAGGCAATCCAGCATGAGGAATAGGTTCCCAAGAGCCAGTCAAAGCACCAGAAACAGCCCGACTTCTGCTGATGTTCTGTTTTGCAGCACTGTGAATTACTGAAGTTTGGGATTAATAGTATTTATTGGAGACAGAAACTCAGTACACAACTTAAAAAAAAAAAAAAAAAGGAAGAGGGCAGAGTCCAGCATTTCCAGGCTGGATAATAATGTCAAAGCTAATTTCTCATCAAAGACTACTTGGTATTCTTTGATGATTATATTTCAATGGCATTAAGAAACATATCTATCTATGTTCATATCAAAATCTAAAGAGCCTTAGACACCATATTATTGATTTATTTTTCCACCTTAGTTGTACTTCTGGAATTCATTCATTAAACAAACCACTTACTAGAAGACCCGGGAAGAGGATGCAAGAGCATTCTGGGTTCCTTTCTATAGTTGTGATTAAATACCTTGACAGATAGCAGCTTAGAGGAAGAAAGAATTTATTTGGCTTATGCTTCCAGGTCATAGTTCATTACTGAGAGAAGACAGGGTAGAAATTCAAGCTGGAATTGCAGAAACCATGGAGTAATGCTACTCGACAGCTTGCTCACATGCTCAGCTAATGTTTAGGTAGCTTTTTTTTTTTTTTTTTCAAGATAGGGTTTCTCTGTGTACTTGTGGTTCCTGTCCTGGATCTCGCTCTGCAGACCAGGCTGGCCTTGAACTCACAGAGATCCACCTGGCTCTGCTGAGTGTGGGGATTAAAGGCGTTCGCCACTAATGCCCAGCCCTTAGGTAGTTTTCTTACAGAGCCTGAGACCATCTACACAGCAATGATCCTGTCCACAGTGGGCTGGCCCATCCTATATCAATTTTCAATTGGAGAAATCTCCTGCAGCCGTGCCCACAAGCCAGTCTGATCTGGGCAATCCCTCAGTTGAAACTCCCTCCTCAGGTGACTCTGGGCTGTGTCACGATCAGAGTTAAAGCTGCCTAGGGCACCCTAAGGCAGTTTCAGAGGAGACCGAGTCAAAAGGTAGGCATGAGTAGAGGTCACGGAATGCTGCAGGACAACACAGAAAGGATGAGATCATCATGAAATAATGATTCATATAACTGTCCTGATGGATTTATTTTACAAATGGGGAATTTATTATATTTTAAACGCTATACTTGAAGTTTGGAGAACAGGGTGAAGGAAAGCAAGTCCGAGAGACCTGGAGTAATCTCTATGATGCAAGTGAGGTGGAGGACAAGAATCCTGGGGGTGGTAATAGGAAGTGGACGGGTTCCAAATCTACTTAGGAGGGAAGCTGCTCAGTTCCGTGGCTGACTGCATGAAAAAGGCGAGGCGGCTTCAGAAATAAAGGATGAAGACAGATTTCAAAGCAGACTGTCCACTGTGCTACATCCTAAGCTCCAATATGGGGACAGAAAAAGCTCTGGGGAGGGGATGATGACTACAATTTGTACTTGAGATACCTGAGCATGTGTAAGTGTTATCAAAAATGAGCTGCAACAGATAGAGACTATTCCAGAAAGCCACAACCAATCAAAACGCAGAATTATCAAACCCAGTCCCAAAGGACACATCTACACTACAACTCCTGAATCTAAGCCTCCACCTCAAAATTGTAAAGTTGTGTTTTCTAGAAATGTCAGATGCTATGCCCATGAAGCCTGGGGGATATGGCTCCCTAAGCAAGAGCTGAACAAGGACAACACTGATAGACACAGTAATGTGGATGGGGAAAGCAGGGGAGCCCCAGGGGCCTCATTCCCATACAAAGAACCACAGGCAAGGAAGGGATGGGGAGAGCGGGAGAAAGAGTCTTCCCCAGGAATGAGCTCACTATTGGTTATCTAATACCAAATGGTCAGCCCAGCAAACATGCACACACAAGTAACATTATACATGCTGAATAGGGTGTGTGTGTGTGTGAGTGTGTGAGTGTGTGTGTGTGTGTGTGTGTGTGTGTAATTAATGAAATAAGAGGCCATGGATTTGAATCGAAGTAAGGAGGCATAAATGGAAGGGCTTAGAGGGAGGGGAAGGGGAAGGGAAATGATCTAACTATATTATAATCTCGAATAATAATTTAAAATTTTAATTGGTGCATGGAAACCATGCCCAGGAGGTAATGTTGAGCTGATGGCTCATGTTATTTATTTATTTTTTTTTTTTCTGAAGCATGTTACCTCTGTTTACCTTGTAAATTAGAAAATACCAGAGTGGCCTAGGTATAAAAATATACAGGGTTTTGGATTTTTTTTCCAGCAGTGTGAAGGGATCTTAACACACGGCCATACCAACTGCTCATCAGCTGCAAGATCCACTGCTTGGCACCCTGACTGCAAAGATAAAAACTCATTCGGAAGATACAACTGTACTTGAAGTCACAAGTATGTAGTTAGCATGCTTGCTTAAAACAAGGTGGCAATTACCTAGTGATTAGCTGTTAATCTGTCTATTCAAACTGATTTACCATCTCTTAAAAATAGCAAAAATTACACAGGGCTTAAATCAATTTGATGTGGAAAATTAGTTTTCCCCTCATATGCTCGAATTTGAGCATTAAAGGGAAATTGATGCTAAACTGCAGAGCTGGTATGCAGAAGAAGGGGGAAAAAACATGCACTCCTCATGACCCCCACACTTCAAACTGTACTTGCTGGCAAATCATGAGTCATTGTTATTCTGTGAATTCCTTGTGCTGGGTAGGAAAAGGGAGAAGAGGCTGGTCTCTGAGCTTACAGGGCTTCCAACTCTGATTTCAGACATGCGACATACTCCTGTGAAGGATTCATCCCGCCTGCCTGCTACTAAGGTCTGAAGTAAAGGAGTTTATGAAGTTTCATGTGGTATTTTGTTTGTACATTTCAAACAGGGCCATAGTATGTAGCCCAGTTGGACTTGGAATGTAGTCCTGTCTCCGCCTCCCACATGGTACGATTACAGGGACACACCATCATCCCATATGTAATTACCGTCTTCTTGTAGAACGTTCTCTTTATCTTAACTTGTATGCCTGTACCTCCATGAATGACTCTTCTAAGTATATTATGTATTTTGATGCATCAAATCTCTTGCTAATTTTGAAGAGAACTTCATTTTAAACAAGGAACCAAAGTAGAAAAAAGTACCTAACCTGAAGCTACTCAGGGAGGAAGTAGTGACCTATGGTCAGTCCACCAGCTAGGCCATGCTCAGGGATATTTACTTTGTCTCCGAGGACAGAAGCATTTTATTGTTCCGTTGATGAATTACTTATTTATCTTTTTCTAAAAAAACTTTTGAGTCTTGAAGTAAAAAACACCTCAGCTCTTCATTGTCTTGTGATTATAGGTTGCCTATTTGGATTTGGTATCTTACCAATAGATACAGTATCTTACCAGTATGGGATAGTATTTGGATAGTATTTTATTACATGTTGCAAGCAAATTGTGTATTTCAGTCTAGTAGAGAAATTGTCTTTAGCTTTAATTTCTTAGCAAATTTAATTAGAGAGGAGTTAACATTAATGTTGAAGCATAGCTCTAAGTTCTAGGAGAGCACACACACGATTTTCCAAGGACATTGGGTTTGCTTGTCACATTATATGATTTTAAGAACAGCTAATTTTAACTATGTTCCCAAACGTACATGTACAAAACTTCTGCTTGGTGGCATACTGGAGGAAATGGACAAGATTACTTGAGATTTGGACCACTGGCCACATCTCCTTCGTGGATGGACTCAGATGGACTCAGTTCTTCAAGGACATTATTTGAACCCATTTGACCAATCAGCTTTACAGGTTACTGTGAGCTGCCTTGAAGTTCTCTGGCCAGAAAGAACAAGTGGGGTTGAGATTTGGGGAAACTGAAGAGCTGAGCAAGGAAATTTATGTATTTTCCTATCTCGTATCTATCAAGTATCTATTTATAAAAGAAGATAGATAATTCTACAAATTATAACTGAAAAATAAAATTACAGATTTGGGGAAAATGTCCATTCAATGAATGAGTCTTGGAGATAACAACAGAATTCTGAAAGAGTTAAAAATTATAAAGTACATATTAATATCATAGCCACCACCTAGTTTATTTAGATGACCACAAAATATTACTATTACATTTATTATGGCATTAATGGTATGAAATATAAATCTAGTGACCTATTATGCTCAGCAAGGCTCAGCATGGAGTATGGGATGTTA
>CABHPQ010175643.1:165-38492 GCA_902168405.1 Peromyscus aztecus
CTTTCTTTCTTTCTTTCTTTCTTTCTTTCTTTCTTTCTTTCTTTCTTGTTGAGACAGGGTCTCTCTATGTAGCTCTGGCTGTCCTTGAACTCACTCTGTAGACCAGGCTGACCTTGAACTCACAGAGATCCACTTGCCTCTGCTGGGATTAAAGGCATGTACCACCATGTCTGGCTCAGGAGCTTTTTTCTTGAGGCTTCTCAGCTTCGGCTTCCACCCTGGTCCATCTCAGTGCTGTCTGGGCCTCCTGATGAGGGTCCTTTCCACAGGTCACTGGTCAGCCTCACAGTGACCACTCCGGGAGAGGAGCCTGCCCACATCTGGTTGGTAGCGGCTGGGTGAGGCACAAGGACACGTGACAGAACTTGGCTGCTCCAGCAGTCCCAGAGCAAAGAGGGCCTTGAAGAAAGGCCGTGACCTTTCTGGTACATATCCCGACACATCCCACAAGGTCTGTCTAAAGGAGCTATCACACCTGGATCTTTGGGTCCCAGCTTCTGTCAGGAGAGCCTCCCACAGAGCCAAAGTGGGGGTACCTCTGCTGGAATAATGGCAGAAGGCCCTGGGCAGTGGTGGTGGGGCAAACAGACCTGGAGCCATCCTCTTGGGGCCTTCCTGTGTGGCAGGGTCATCCTCACTGTCCTCCCGGCCTGAGCACTGGCGGCGATCCTGGTGGTCTCTGGGCAGGCCCCCTTCCCTCCCAACTTTCCTTCCTTTCCTCCTGTGGCAGAACTCCACCTGGAAGGGAACTACCTCCATCGCCTCCCCAACGAGGTCAGCGGCCTGCGGCACCTCAAGGCCATCGACCTGTCCCGGAACCAGTTCCAAGACTTCCCGGAGCAGCTGACCACCCTGTCTGAACTGGAGACCATCAACCTGGAGGAGAATGAGATCGTGGGTGAGTGGCTGCTGCTGTCCGAGGCTCTGCAGAACGTGGAGCGATGGGATTTCTTCTTTGTGGGCACAAGGCAGACTTGACGTTGCCAGGCCAAGACACCCGAGCAGACAGTGAGCCTGGGACGATAACCACTGCCCAGCCCTGCCACCTGCCAGGTGCTAGCTCAGGCACTCACTTCCGTCAGCAGCCTGAGCTTTCCCCGTAGCGGCTGGCTCCAGTCCCCCTCAGCCACAAGCCCCTTTACACTGAGCCCTACTTGAATCTTCTGTCTTCACAGCAAGTGGGGGGGGGGGCCGCAAGCCGGTCATGCTTAGAACAGTCACTCGGGGGCCCCCACTGTGAGGACACGTCAGGCCACTGCCTCCTATGCACAGCAGCCCCCAGAGGCTGGGTTCTGCTAAGGTTTAGAGTGTGCCCTCCCTCCTCTCAGTACTCGGTCACACCAGGACCTCACAGAACGGAGCGTCCTCTCCAGCTAGGAGCCTGGTGTCCCCAGAGAGAGCAGATGCTCACTGGTCCCTCTGTGTCCTCATCTCCCTGGCTCGTAGTTCCACCGGCCTCATCTCAGCCTCTCACTGTGTCTCTGTCATTACGGCTGTTCTTCGGGTGGCAGCCACGTGACCTCCAGTCCCCTTCAGTTCCACTCTGATTTTTCCCAAGTGTTCTTATGGTCCTTTATGCCACTTGATAAAAGGCAGTGGCCTTTGGAGTGGCTTGGGCTGTGGCAGGGGAATGCCTTGTGTGGTAGTCAGTGCCTGTATGTCCAGGATGCTGTGGGCAAGACTTCTGACCTGGTCAGGTTGCGAAGAGGTGAAACCAGCTGACCTTTCCAGTTCTAGGTCTATTGTTTTGTTACTGTTATTTTTTAATTTTAAATTACATTTATTTATTTATTGTGTGTGTGTGTGTGTGCGCGTGCGCGCGCGCGCGCTACAGAGTATATGTGGAGGTCAGAAGACAACTTGCAGGAATCAGTTCTCTCATTCTCTCCTTCTACCGTGTGCATTTTGGGGATTGAACTCAGGTCATCAGGCTTGGCAGCAGGTACCTTCGCCAGCGGAGCCGTCGCGCTGCGTTCCACCACCACCCCCCCCCCCCCCCCCCCCCCCCCCCCCCCCGGCTCTGTTCTCTGACCCATGAGTAAAATGAGCTCCTAAGTGTTACGAGAGAGCATTAGCTTGCATAGAGAGACTGCACAAGAAAAACACATGATTGTGAACCTCAGCCCAGTGTCTGTGGTGAGCCCCCCCCCCCCAACTGGCCTCAGAGAAGCCTTGGCCATGGGCACTCCCAAGGCCTCGCGTCCCTGAGCAGGCTGGCCTGACTTGGCTCACTAGTCACTTGGTCCTCTGTATCGTCTCTAAGCAGAAAGAGCATCCCCCGGGTGCCCTATCACCGCGAGGTCTCCCGTCTGTGCCATCCCAGTCACCCAAGCTACACTGAGCTCTCTGTCTGGCTCGTATTCCCGGCTCTGCCTTTCACTGGCCCCTCTCTCCCTGTGCCTCTGCCTCTTTCTGCAGCTGATCCAAGTGAGCCAGCCATCGGGCAAGGGCTCCTGGGATCAATGCCAAGTCCAGAGCTGAGCAGGTGGGCCAGGACAAGGTTCTGGGCAGCTCTCTGAATGAAAGTGATATGGAGTCAGTGGCCACCTGGTTCTTGGGTCATCTCTGACTACCCCAGAAGGTGGTCAGAGATGAGAAAAAAAAAAATGTCTTCCAAGCTTGAGGGAAGACTAAATGTCTGCTGCAGCCCATAAAGTGACTGTCACTAAGTCAGGCAAGACCTAGGGTCCAGACGCTTTCATCTTCCTCTCCCTCAGAGCAGCACCCCAGCAAGGACAAGCCACATTGGCTCACCTCACACACACACACACACACATCTCTGCCTTTCTAGGGAATGACAGTAATAACTTGTCACATGTGCTTACAGCTTCGCAAATCCATGATGCATATCCTCACGTGACACGTGGAGAAACTGAGGCTCTCAGAGGTCCTCCTAGCCTTTGTGGCCAAGTTCCTACTGCACACTTGGCCAGGTAAAAGGGACCTCAGTGCCTAGGCCGTTTCCTAGTCAGTGTAAGCCCTGGTCCAAGGCCAATGCTGGGGAATACAGAGATGGGTGGCGAGGGAGCTGTCTCTATCCAGCAAAGACCCCTGGTTGTCCCCAAGCAGCAGCTGCTCGAGCGGCGCCCAGTTAACCTCAGGTAGTCATCAGCCTGCTGCAGGAGACTTGATCGTTCTCATCTAGAGAGAGGGAATGGCCGGAGACAGCCGTCATACCCTGCCGAGTTGCCCCAATTCCCCCTGGTCCCTTCTAGTTACCCAGTGGCTGTTCTGCTTCCAAATCAATGGGAAGGACATACCACATCCTTCATAACCCTTCTGGAGGAGACGAGCCCCGAGTGGGGGGGAGGGGGGACTGTCGCCAGTGAACACAAGGACCATTCGTCCTTCAGTGGGAAGAGCTTTGTGCTGTTCGCCAGCTCCAGTTCATCTCCCATTAGACTGTAATTATAGTCAGAGCTTGGGACGTCTTCAAAGTGACTTATTTCCCCTTAGAACTTTAAAGCGGTATTGGATAAAATAAAGCCAGATTTTTATGAGAAATGTCTTTTTTAAAAAAAACCTTTTGCCGTGGGATTTTTATTACATTTATTTATCTATCTTATGGGGGTTGGGGCATGAGCTCCAGTGCATATGAAGAGGTCAGGGAACAACTCGCAGAGGTTGGTTCTCTCATGCCTGGCACAGTGGCGCACGCCTTTCATCCCAGGAGGCAGAGGCAGGCAGATCTCTGAGTCTGAGACCAGCCTGGGTCTACAGAGTGAGTTCCAGGACAGCCAGGGCTGTATGAAGAGAGAGCCTGTCTCAAAAAAAAAGAAAAAAAAAAGGAAAAGGAAAAATGAAGGAAGAAAAAGAGAGAGAGGAGAGAAAGGAAGGAAGGAAGGAAGGAAGGAAGGAAGGAAGGAAGGAAGGAAGGAAGGAAGGAAGGAAGGAAGAAAGAAAGAAAGAAAGAAAGAAAGAAAGAAAGAAAGAAAGAAAGAAAGAAAGAAAGAGAAAAGAAGTTCATTCTCTCCTCCACTCTATGGGTCCTGGAGATCAAACCCAGGTTGTCAGGTTTGGTAGCAAGCACCTTTACCCTCTGAACCATCTCGTCCACCCCAGAAATAGCTTTGAGGTTTCTGAATTACTGTAAAGCTTTTTTACTCAGCAAACAGAGCGAGCTCTGAACCAGCTGTAAGTTTTTGTAGGGACAGCTCCGCCCCCACCCCCGAAGGACTTCCTCTCACCAGGCCTCCCCTACGGGCCCTGGAAGACTGCCATTTGTAGCATCCCTGGTCAGTTCACCCATCCTATTCTTCCAGCTGGTGCTGCCCTCCGATCCCACTCCACACTTTGGGCTGTCCTGGGGTGAGAGGAAGAGTTGGGGGTGGCATTTCACGGAGAGAAGATGTCCTGGGCCCTCTGCAGGGCATGCCGATTGGGAGGGAGAGAGACACTCCGTTTGCTTTCTGAGGCCCACACGGGGGGCCACGTGTCCTCGGTGTCTTCTGGTGGTGAGTGTCCTCGGGTGTCGTGCCTATGAGGCGTGTGTCTGCACTGACTGTGCGGACGGTCTCTGGGCTGTGACCCTGCTTCTCTGTGCTCTCCTCTCTGTTACAGCCACCTCCCCGGCTACCCCCTGGGCACTGCACGCAGCGTCTGCAGCTCACTGGCTGGAAAGCACAACCACAACACAGAGCAGGGATTCGGAGGCCTCAAAATGCCTCTAAAGTCCCCAAGACCAAGTCGGGCTGATCATTTCAGTTGCAGGCTGTGATCCACTGGGGAGCTGTAATGGTAAATTTGTGGGTTGAGACCAGCAATCTTTTTAATAGAGTAGAAAATATCAGGGTACACACCTCATGAAACACGGTCACTTGTTACTTTGTGACTTTTAATTTTAATTTTACTGTGTGTGTGTACACTCAGGTGTCTATTTGGGGTCATGGTGAAAGACTATGTTCTTTACCCTGGTCATAATAAAAGCCACCAGGACTGTCAAGATGTAATGTGCTTGCCACCCAAGCTGGCGAGAACCCGAGTTTACCTGGGAACCCATATAAAAGTAGAATGAGAGAACCAACTTGACAAAATTTTTCTTGAAGCCGAGCATAGTGGCACATGCCTTTAGTCTCAGCATTTGGGAGGCAGAGGAAGGCGCGTTCTGAGCCAGTCTGGTCTACATAGTGAGTTCAGGACAACCAGGGCTGTGTAGAGAGACCCTATCTAAAAACAAGCAAACAGCAACAACAAAAAGTTGTCCTTTGGCCTCTTGGCACGCATACACATAATACTAATAAATACAATCTTTAATAATAATAATAATAAAAAATAATAGCAACAACTACCCAAAGACACTTCAATGAGTTCTACAGAGAACGGAACCTCTGTTCTCAGCCAACCTGGCCACCAGACCCCACCCTCCAGTCAATGTCCCCAGCTGTAACGTACAACTTTGACAACCTTGTCCTCTGTTATCCTCTGACCCCATCCTGGTCTGTGTTCTTAGTCTAGAGGACCTCTCACGTCTTAGTGCCCTCTCTGCCAGTGGCTGGATTCCCCAGAGTCTAAATGCCTGCTTCAGTTGGACAGGAAGTAGAGCAGGTTAGAGGGACTGTCTCCCTCTCTTCCTCCCCTGCCCCCTGGTGCCCCCCATACAGATGGGAAGCTTTCTGGATTTCAGGGAGCATGGTTGTTTGTTCTGGTCGGGTGAGTGTTTATGGCTTAAGAGTATTTGTTCAATGCCAGGCTTGGTGGTGCACACCTTTAATCCCAGCACTTGGGAGGCAGAAGCAGGTGAATCTTTGAGTTCAAGGCCAGCCTGGTCTACAATGTGAGGTCCAGGACAGCCAGGGGTGTTACACAGAGAAACCCTGTCTCAAAAAACAAACAAACAAAGAGCATTTGTCCAAACAGTAATCAACTGAAAGTCTGTGGGGTATGAGATGGTCCCTCTATTTTCCAAACCAGAAGGTAGTAGTAGTCACCTCTCCAGATCCATAGGGACGGGTGCCAGGACACAAAAGTACCAGCCCTAAAGAGATGATCAAGTCCCTTGCACAGAGTGGAAAGTCTTAGTACAACTTACACGTGGCCTCCAGTGCACTCAGAGTCGGCTCTCAATGGAACACCTAAGTGAGTATAAATGCTGAGTGAATGGCTGTGACCCCACATTGTTTAGGAGATAACGACAAGACAATTCTGCACATGTGCATCACAAGCATGTTTTTTTTTTTTTTCCTGACTGATTTTGGCCTGTGGCTGGTTGAATTATTGAGTAACATATATACAGGTAGGGAAGATTCTGTGGAGGCTTGTTAAGTATTTATGAACAAAACTGCTGGAGGAAATAGTCTCTGGAGAGGCAAGGCCTTCTTGTCCTGACCTCGAGGCTTGCTGGTATTAGTGTGGACAAATACCAACTCTACAGCTTGAAAGGACCTAGCCACCAGGGGAGGGTGGACATGCTGGGGCCCAGAATGCAGAGGACTCTAGAAGCAGGTGGCTGTCCATGTGCTTTTAGGAAGAGACTCCCAGAATGTCCCAGAGAGGGCTTCTGAGGAGGTGAAGTGTTCAGTCCGACTGTGAGCAATGACGCGGGTTGGTGCCAGGGTGCCAGTCCCATGAGGATGAGTCAGCTTTCCCATCTCGGGAACCTACACGTGGACTATGGATGTGGGTGAGAGGGAGCACAGCAGCATTACCTTCTCACTTGGTGAGCATTTGCTGCTGCCTAGCAATTCAGTGCTGGGCCACGTGGGGGTGAGGAGGAAATCACATGTTTCAACAATTTCATTTTGCTAAGCAGGAGGCTCCTAGTTAAGTTAGAATTTCTCTCCACAACTGTCAAATCTGTTGTTGTTTAGCACCCACACTGTTCCAGAGAGCAAAGGATCATAGGAAAAATCTGTTCTTGTTGAAGACTTGGTAAATAGCCAGACATGATGGCGTGCCCGTTAATTCCAGCACTTGAGAGGTAGACGTAAGACCAGGCCAGCCTGAACTACAGGAGACCCTGTTTCCATTCCTTCACAAAAAAATGGAATTTAACAAATAAGACCCGGGACTCCAGCTTAGTGGCAGAATGTTCGCCTGGTGTGTGAGGCCTGGATTCAAGATTCGGTCCCTCAGGGCTGCAGGTGCCTTCCCCTGAGGTACCAGCTGGTTTTATGTCAGCTTGACACAAGCTGGAGTCACCTGAGTGGAGGAAACCTTAGCTGAGGAACTGTCTCCATGAGATCTGGCTTGTTAGGCATTTCCTTCCTTTCTCTCTTTCTTTCTTTCTTTCTTTCTTTCTTTCTTTCTTTCTTTCTTTCTTTCTTTCTTTCTTTCTTTCTTCCTTTCTTTCTCTCTTTCTCTCTTTCTCTCTTTCTTTCTTTTTTTTTCTCCTATTGGAAGATAGATTCTTTTCTCATATAATAAACCCTGATTATAGTTTCCCTCCCTCTACTCTCTTCTAACTTTATTTTATTTAGATCTTCATTATCCCTCTATCCTGTCTTTAAACCACTGCCAAGCATTTATTCTTGAATATATCCAGGCCTTCCCTTTTCCAGTGCCTCATTCTGACCCTGGGAGAGCAGTGGAACCCACAACAGAAGCACTCCATGCTCTGGGGTGTCCTTTAATCCCAGCACTCGGGAGGCAGAGACAGGCGGATCTCTGTGAGTTCGAGGCCAGCCTGGGCTACCAAGTGGTTTTTCAAGACAGGGTTTCTCTGTGTAGCTTTGTGCCTTTCCTGGAACTCACTCTGTAGCCCAGGTGGGCCTAATTTACTTTTTTGAAACAAATTCTTAAGTTTTGATCCTTGCCTCAGCCTCCCTGTATAATCCCAGTGTTGGAATTACAGGCATGCATCGTCACATCTAGCCATAGCATTTTATAAAGTGTCAAGTTCCTCCATGAACTTTTAGTGGATTGTCACCCATCTAATTGTGCATTTAAAGGGGTCCTTTCAGTCCTGGCTGGTGAATGATAGCTCCTGGTCATAAACCTCCTTCCCACTACATGTCCCACTGGTTACCCCAGACCCCTGTGTGGAAAATGCACAAAGCAGAGACCACCAAGGGCACTTCAGGTCAAAGGGGGGAACCTGGGTGTTTACAGAAGCATCCTAGGCTGTAGCAGTCGGGGTAAGCTGGACTATCATCAGCCACCCCATCACCAGCGCTGGGCGGGTGAGGAGAGGGAGGTGCTCCAGATAACTTGGTGCCTCCCATCATCAGGATGGGCAGAACTGCTGGCCACCAACTTATCTCTGCCTAATGGTAGAACCCTTGCTTAGCATGTATGAGCCCCTAGGATTCAATCCCTGGTCCTGGGGGAAGGAAAGTACACATATGAAGATGGAGAACAAGAGGCCACATGACAACTGGTTGAACCCAAGCCCTTCCGCGGGGCCCTGTGTGGGCGGTGGGTGACAGTTGCAATGGGCAGGACCCTGGGACTCCGAGACAGAACCCCACACCCTACTATTGCTACTGCATTGATTGCCAAACCTAACTGCCAGTGTTCAAGGAAAAGTAGGTTTTCTTTCCAGGTTTGTTCAATGTGTGGGTGTCACCATTTCCTCCGGTGACTAGAACAATAGAGTAAATGAGCTCATTGTGTCTAGCTGACAGGCAGGAAGCTAACTGTTCCAAAGTGGAGGCAGTGGCCTGTAAGGTAACACAAGGTCAAACAAGGGCTTATAGAACGTAACCAGGTATCTTATTTACTTTTCTATTGCTGAGGAGAGACACCGTGATCAAGGTAACTTATAAAAGAAAACATTTACTGGGGCTCCAGGATTCCAGAGGGTTAGAGTTCTTGATCATCACAGCCGGGAGCATGACAGCAGGCAGACGTGGTGCTGGAGCAGTAGCTGAGAGCTTACGTCCTGATCCACAAAGCATGAGATGGAGAAGAAGAGCTAACTAGAATGGTGTGGGCTTTTGAAACCCCAAAGGCCACACCCACTGACGCACCTCCTCCAACAAGGCCACACCTCCTAATCCTTCCCAAAGGTCCACCAGCTGAGGACCATGCATTCAATATATGAGCCCGCTGAGCTTATTATCATCCAAACCACCACACATGGACTGTAGAGTGGGGCCCAACCTCAATGAGTTGTCCAAGGTCACACAGTGACCTTGCCCTAGCTGAACATTAGAGTCAGTACAGAATGGCAGTCAGCTACAGTCTGTGGGCATGAGGGTCCCTTCTCCTTCCCTCACCTCACATACCTAAGGGGTGGAAAGCCAGGGAGATCAGTGAAGTGCTTCCCTTGCAAGCATGAGGACCTAAGTTCAATCCCCAGGACTCACAGAAGAAAGCAAGCTGGGCATGGGCAGGTGAGATGGTTCCTGGGGCAGAGGCACTCGGTGCTAGACCTGATGACCTGAATGAGATCACCAGATCACTTCCATCAGCACGGCAGAAGGAGAAAACCAACTGCCCTACGTTGTCCTCTGGCCTCCACCCTCACGTACGGGCGTGCACGAGCACACACGTATACACACACACAAAATCAAGTTGGGCATGTTGCGGTGCATGTAATCCCAGCATTGGGGAGGTGGAGACAGGCAGGTCTCAGGCACTAGCCAGCCTGGCTGTAGTGCCAGTGGCCATGTCAGAGGAGCAGCAGGTGGCGATTGACTTCAGGGTGTCATCCCACCAGGAGGAAAATCCCTGATGGGTGAATCTCGGATTAGGCAAGGCCCTGGGACCACAGACCCCAGAATGTTTTTTGCTTCTGCTGTGCCTTTACATGTTGTCTGCAGCCATCTTTCTTTGGTATCTGGCATGGTGTGAATGGGTATGGGGAGATCCTTTCCCACTGCCTGTAATGTAGTGTGTTTATCTCATGGATACATTCTGTTCTACTGGGCACTTTTATCTGTGGATTAGTATGAAGATGATTTCTTCCTAAGCCGTACTGTCTAATTGATACTAATAATGTTAATTTAAATAGAGGTTTTGAGGATTAAAAAATATATAAACAAGGAAGTGTCACACAGCTACAACACATGAGTTTCTATTGAGGAGCCGTATAAACTGTGGCTCAGGTTAATGATTAAGAAAAACAATTGAGTCCCAGTAGCCCAGCTCGCTTTAATTCTTTTAGCCTTAATGTTGGGAGATGTGTTCACAGGTTTCAGAGTGCATCACAGCTGAAACAAAGCTTTGAAAATAACTTAAAGTTAGACTAAGATGTTTTCATCAAATAGCTGTGAGGTGAAAAACCCAAGAAGATAATTTAAAGTTTTAGAAAGGCCCACAGTTGAATGTGGAACTCTTTAAGGTCAGGGAACAAGAACAAAGCAGCCCGATTATCATTGGCTGATGGACCTTTCCTTTCTTCCTAGGATTGGTTGATGACCAAAGGTGATGATTAATTCCTTATACCCATTTTTGCCCTCAATCTCCTGATATTAAAAAAAAAACAAAAAACTACTGATGAGTGGGTATGCACTGTAAAGATTTAAAGTAGAGCTGACTGATTCTTTTTCATATATAAAAGTTTAGGTTTGTGATTCTTTAAGATTCCTTATAATATTACCTTTCAAGATAAGTAATAAAGTAATTGGCCCTTTCTTTGTAATTGCAAAATGCAGCCTGCCAGTAAAAGACCTGACTGAGAAGAATACCCTGCTTGTTCACACAGTTAATCTATAACAGGTTACTTGGTTATGAATATAATGTGGGTTCTTAGGATAATTTGTTTTTCAACTGTAATACATAAAATATTTAATCATGTAAAGGATATGGAAAACATGCTGGGGTTTTTTTACAGTTTATTTTGTATTCATTCACTTGAAAAACAGAAGGTAACCACATTGTAATTTTTATATAGTCTGAAAGATTTTGCTGGGGTATGTAAGCTGTAAGGGAAAGAATAAGGAGGGTTAAAATGGACTAAAAGGAAAACATCAGGAATGGGAGAGTTAGAAAGAACTGGAAGGGAAACATCAAGAATAAAGATAGAGTTGGAAGGAAAACATCAAGAATGAGAGAAGGAAAGCACCAGGAAAATGATAGAGAATGCAAAAGAAGAGTAAAGAAAAGGTCTGAAGGAAACCATCGTCAGTGTGTGAGTCTCTTTTTCCCTCACCCTCTTAGATAGAAAAGTCTAGTTTGCACCGAAGCCTTGGATTCCTTTTGAGCCCTGGGATGTCTGGAGGCTGCTCCTCCAGGCAGTGATACTGTAGTTGGTTTTTTTGTTTGTTTGTTTTTAACTCTTTGGGGGCCCACCACCCAGCTCTCAAATAAATACCTGGAGACTTATTCTTACTTATGAATGCCCGACCTTAGCTTGGCTGGTTTCTAGCCAGCTTTTCTAACTTAAATGATCCCGTTTCTCTGTAACTACGTTTTGTCTCTGAGCTTTTTACCTTTCTTTATGTTATATATCTTTCTTTCCTTCCTACTCCATGGCTGGTTGTGTGGCTGGGTAGCTGGTCCCTGATGTCCTCCTCCCTCTCTCCTACTTATTCTCTCTGCCTGGCAGCCCCGCCTGTCCCTCTCCTGACTAGCTATTGACCACTCAGCTCTTTATTAGACCAATCAGGTGTTTTAGGCAGGCACAGTAACACAGCTTCACAGAGTTAAATAAATGCAACATATAGGAATGCAACACATCTTTGCATCATTAAACAAATATTCCACAGCATAAACAAAGGTACCACATCTTAAACTAATATTCCACAACATCAGGCATATTTGATGAGCTTCAGGCCAGTGAGAGATCCTGTTTCAAAAACTTAAGGTACACAGCACCTAAAGAATGTGACCAGAGGTTGTCCTCTGCCCTCCATATGTGCACAAGTGTACCCAAACACACCTACAATTGAAAAACAGTGGGGATTGGAGATGACCTTTAGCATTTGAGAAGAGAGAGCGGCCATGGTGCCTGCTTTCAATCCTGGCAAAGATTTGGCCAGGTGGGGACCCTTGATCTAGCGTGTCTGAGGGGGCAAAGCCAAACTTTGGCTCTTCCCTCTTACCCCTGCTTCTCCAAGCCTGCCTCAGGGAAATGGAGCTGTCTTCCTGGGTGTGGGGTTTGGAATTTTCCCTGGTTTTCCAGACTCAGTCCTGCCCGGTAGCTGTGCAGGAGCATCCCAGGACCTGGGAAGGACAGTCTGCCCTCCCAGGTGTGCACAGCAGGCTCATTCCACTCGGCAGCCTAGCGTCTACAAAGCTATGTATTATTTCTGTGGACATCAAATGCTTGGTACAGGCATGGATTGTGCCAACAAGAGATCACTAGACAGACAGTTCAGAGAGCACCCGCTGGCCATAGCTGTGGAGTCGCCAAACAGGATTCAGCAGCTAGTACAAAGAAGTCCTGGTTCTCAGGCCCAAGGGCAGAGAAGAGCCTGTTTGCAGACCTGACCCAGCACAGGTCCAACCACAAGGAACTAGCAAGGCCATGCCTAGGCAAAATATCTTTCATATACTTAAAGTCTCTGCCCAAATGTCACTGTCTGTGCTGGCCATGTGTGGTGAAGCCTTGATGAACAGAAACCCCCAGTTATCCGGGACACTGTTGGCACACACAAAAAAAAAAACCAGTTATCCAGGACACGGGCACATTTCTAACATTCTTGAACACTGTTTGAACTGTAATTAAGGCTTGCACCAGGCTAGGAGAGTCGCTCATTTGGTAGAGCGCTTGCTTGGTTTGTACAAAGCCCTGGGTTCAATCCCCAGCACCACATAAACTAGGTGTTGTGACACCCACCTGTGGTCCCCGCACTTGGGAAGTGGAGGCAGGAGGATAAGGAATTCCAGGTTATCTTTGGTTATCGAGTGAGTTCCTTATGCTCTATTTACTCACCTCCCGCTCTGGCCTTGAGTGCTGGAGTACTGTGTGACGGTCTAGGTCTTTAAGCACAGACTTGCAAGGATGTCTCCCCAGGGCAGAAGCAGCTTGTTGGAGTCATAGACATGGGTCTAGACAGGGCATGTTAACTTTATGCCAGGCACTGAGCTGAGACACAAAGGAAAACAAATCTCTCCATTCCTGTGGGGCTCCTGGCATCATGGGTTCCTAGTAGCTGCTATTGACTGATTCCCCACTTCCTGCTTAAATGGTTTTCTGAGAGCTTTTCAAGGATGCTCTCTTTTAATCCCCACTACAATCTTGTGGAGCAAAGTGATGGTCACGCCATCTGGACAGAGCAAGGGTTCCATCCCAAGCTCCTTCCTATCGCTCCTGCCAGCGCTTGGCACAAGAATGGGGGAGTTTCCCACAGGTTTGGGAACCGAGAGCCCTGGGAAAGCTATGGTTCAAGCACAGAACTGTGGCTGAGAGGAAACTCCAGTGGTGTGGAGAGAGTATGCAAAGCAGTCTCCTGAGGTACTCGGAGGTGCCTGCTCGGGCTTGCTCATTGCCACACAGGGAGGCAGCAGGGCAGCATCCCAGGCTGGACACATCCCATGAGTATCTTCAGCAACTTCTCATGAGTCCTCATGGAGGGAAGAGGTGGTTGTCACACTAGCTGCCATTCATATCATCCAGTGAACTTTTGAACACATCCAAGTCCAAGTCACATCCTACACCAATTAAATTAGAATCTCTGGTGGCAGAGTTCTGATTCGTGACTTTTTAAAACTCTCTAAATGAGGCTGAGGAGATGGCTCGGTGGATAAAGATTTGCCCAGCAAGTGTGAGGGCCTGAATTCCAAGCATCAGAACCCACAAAAAGCCAGGCGCAGTTGTGCGGCACATCTGCAAAGAGATGGGAGGTGGTGACAGGAGAATCACAGAAGCTCATTCACTGTTAACGTGCGTGTGCACACACACACACAGCTCATTCACTGGTGCAAGCACACACATACACACACACACACACACACACACACACACACACAAGAAAATAAATAAATAGATGCTCCAGATGATGCCAGTGTTCAGGCAAGACTGGAGCTGACCTAGACCAGAACCTTCCATCAATAAGCACCCTTCTGCCCCAGACATAGGGTCTTTTCTACTTGGAAACACATGTAAACCCAGACAAAAACCTCATGTCAGCCCCCAGAAAAGCTGTAACTGCCCACCCCAAAACCTCTGGGGAGATGTATCGTTCAGAACAAGAACAATACCCCGGTCCTGGAAGCTGACATTCTGCTGGAGGGCAGCTGAGTTGAGCTCTGTGACATGTATCTTCTTCCACAGCTCCTGGGACCCCAGGCATGGTGCTGTGCTCCCCCCCTCCCCAGCCCCCAAACCCGCTGCCTTGGTTACTGCTCGCGTTTGTAGCCTGTCTTCCCATCCACCATCCTAGGCATCTGGCTTCTGACAGCCCCGGCATGCACTTCCAGCCCTCCAATGAGAGGCCACCAGCTCCAAGGGAGGGAGTGGCAAGACACTAGAGAGACAGAAATTGCCCTGCTTTCTGAGGCTCTCTCTAAGAGCATCTAAGGCCTGGAGGGTTGGGGCTGGCCGGAGGCGGGAGAGCGGGCCAGTTTGGGAGTGAAGATAGCTGCTAGCTGATGATGTGAGTTCATCATTCCCGTCTCTGGAGGCCAGCTGTTATTTCTAAGGAGAACTGTTGTGATCAGACTTGATTACGTGTCAGACCTGAGTACAGAGACTCCTGAAGGAAAGACCGCGTGACCAGTGGCCTTCTGCACTTGCCCAATGATCACACCAGCCTGTGGTGAGGAGGGGGAGATAGGAGCCAGGGCTTTTCTGGTTTTTCTTCCTTTCTAACTCATACTTGTGACAGGTTTGTCTGTGTGGGGGTAGGAGAGTGTTCTAGGTTTGTTACAGACCATTTAAAAACTGCAGGCTTCCTTCCCGTGTTCTCAAAAGGGTTGCCCACCACATGTAGCTTGAGTTTTTCTGCCTGGCCCACGGTCAGGATAAATCTCTTTCACCTGCCAGTCCCACAGCCGCTCAGACCCAACCAAGTAAACACAGAGACTTATATTGCTTACAAACTGTATGGCCATGGCAGGCTTCTTGCTAACTGTCCTTATATCTTAAATTAATCCATTTCTATAAATCTATACCTTGCCACATGGCTCGTGGCTTACCGGCATCTTCACATGCTGCTTGTCCTGGCGGTGGCTGGCAGAGACTCCCTCCGCCTTCCTGTTCTTTTAATTCTCTGTTAGTCCCGCCTATACTTCCTGCCTAGCCACTGGCCAATCAGTGTTTTATTAGCAACACATTTGCCATACAGAACATCCCACAGCAACCACACACCCCTCAGTGACCTCTCCTCCCTGGAAAACAGTTTATGGTCCTCTTAATGTCCCTGTGGCCCCTCCCAACAGACTCTGAGGTAGATGAGAGGTTTTAAAACCAGGCACGGTGGCATATGGTACATTCCTGTAACCCCAGCCTTTGAGAAATGGAAGCCTTAGGGGGTTTAAGGTCATTCTCAGCTACCCAGTAAGCCTAAGGCAAGCATGAGCTACCCGAGACCCTCCCAAAGTACACACAGGGACTGGAGAAATGGCTCAGTCAGGAAAGTGGTTTCTTTGCATGCATGAGAACCTGAGTTCAGATCTCCAGCGCCCATCTAAAAAGCCGTGCATGGTCGTCCTGGTTGCTTTCCGTTCCTGTGATAAACACCCTGACCAAAAGCAATTGGGGAGGAAAGGGTTTATTTTAGCTTACAAGTTACATTCCATCATAGAGGGAAGCCAGAGCAGGGCTCATGGGAGGAGTCGGAATCGGAAACCAAGGAGAAAACAGCTCAGGATGACCCGCCTAGGGATGGTGCCTCTCACAGTGGGTGGGACCCTCCATCATCAATAATAAATCAAGAGGATGCTCCACAGACATGCTCCCAGGCCAGCCTAATAGAAGTGATTCCCCAAGTAAGGTTTCCTCTCTCCAGGTGTGTCCAGTTGACAACCAACATTAGCGACCACGTGCTGGTTGCATACCTATAATCCCAGCTCTGAGGAAGCAGAGATGGCCACCCTGAGGCTCACTGGCCAGCCTGCCTAGCTAAATGAGTGACCTTCAAGTTTGGTGAGCGACCCTCTGTCTAAACATAAGGTGAGAGCCATAGAGCAAGACATCTGATGTCGACCTCTGACCTCTACATGCATGTGCATGCACACACATATATATGAACACATACATACCACGGGCTTGGTGGTACACAATTTCCTGAGCAAGGCTTAAGCAAGAGGATCTTGTTTTCAAGACTGGCTTGTATGGCCTGTACTGGCCAAGTTCACCATGTAGCCGTGTGTGAGGTTGATTGGGAGACTGGGTCTTAAGCTCCGGTCTCTTCAGTAGTAGATTTAGAACTCCACATCTTACATAGCCTCCCCAAAGACTGGAGCTCAATATGAGGGACTGACTGAGGCCAACAATGTGCTTCTCCTGGAAGGCGGGGGCTATTCTATTTCTGTTGGCTTCCTGCCCGGAGTGTTGGGAAGATGGGAGAGGCTTAGTCAATCCCCCATCTGGCTCCCATCCAACCACTAGCACAGTCTGAGGAACATGAGTGTGGCCCAGACACAGCCCTGTTCCATTCACCATTCCCCTTCCCTGCTGGGTCACCTGAGTTTATCTGCTCGTCTATGGCGTTTTCTGGGCTCTACATCCTGGATCTTACTTGGTTTGGTTTCTAGGCACCAAGAGCTGCTGTGATACTGAGGTGTGCAGCTAGGCCCCACTTCTGGCCAGCCTGGATTCCCAGGGATCTAAAGTCATTGAGGATACACTAACCTCTAATTAACTCTGCTGGGAACTCACCACCCCTCACCACTTCCCTGGGCCCAGTTCAAGGGGACGGGGGAGGTCACAGAGATGAAGAACATTGCTCCGAGAGGTGGTATTTATCATTTTGCCTCTCAGCTGGTCCTACTGCGTCACACAACTGTCAGTCAGTAGTGCTAATGACCAGCAAAATGAAGTGAAGCTGACTTCAGGGCAGTCAGTGATGTCTGTAAACTCTACCCACTTGGGTGCTGCCGTGATTGATTACCCAAGGCTCCCATCGATAGACAGAGCCTAAGAAGGCCCTCTACACTTTGAGGAGCATCAGGGAGAGCAGGGCATTTGTCCTGATTTAGGTCTTTCTCTGCAAGGTTTGTTAAGTCTTTGACTGCAGTCCCCTCCTAGGACACAGGCTTTGCAAAAGAAGCTTGTGGGCCAACCCCCTTCCATACACTAGTGGACCATGAGAAATGTAAGAAGACTCAGTCTCTCAGGTTTTTGCTCAGTATGTATCTCAGGCTGGCCTCAGAGTCCTGATCCTCCTCCTGCCTCAGACCTTCCCTTCTTTTGTGACAGATAGGGTCCCGGGTAGCCTAGAGTGGCCTTACCAAAGGTGACCTTAAACTTCTGATCCTCCTGCCTCCACCTCCAAAATGCTAAAGTTATAGATGCATACCACTGCGCCTGAGCTAGTTGCGCAGTGTTGGGGATAGACCTTGGTGTTTCCTGCATGCCAAGCCAGCCCTCTGTCAGCTGTGTTCCTAGCCCTGCCGGAACCTCTTGAGTGCTGGGATTACAAGGGTACTCCTCCCCACCGGGATACTTGAAGGAATTTTGCTTTAGTTTCATGAGCGGATTCTAGAACTTCACATCGTACATCCTACAGGTGTGGCTGAAGGAGACAGAAGCTGCCCCAGGATGCCTCTTTAAACCCATAGTATCGTAGGCACCGAGGTGTGGAATCGAGACTGAACGTCTAGCAGAAGCAAGAGCGAGGGGTTGTGCATTCCTATGCTGGAGTCTTATGTCAAAAAGTTAAGAGGGGCTACAGAGATGGCTCAGTGGTTAAGAGCATTGGCTGCTCTTGCAGAGGACCCAGGTTCAATTCCCAGCACCCACATAGTAGCTAACAACCATCTATAACTCCAGTTCCAGGTTATCTGATACTGTTCTCTGGCCTCCGCAGACACCTGGCACACACGTGGTACACAGACATGCACAAAGCATCCACACACATAAAATTAAGATAATTTTCTAAAGTGAAAGGAAACAGGGTACAGTGGTGCATGCCTGTAATCCCAGTACTTGGGAGGTGAGGGAAAGAGGATTAGGAATCCAAGGTCAGCTCTGGCTACATAGAAAGTTTGGGGCCAGCCTAGGCTACCTGAGACCTGGTTGCAAAACAAAAACAGGAACCTGGAAACATAGTTCATTGCTTAAGAGCACCCGCTACTTTTCCAGGAGACCTGAGTTTGGTTACTATGGTTCCTAGCATCCACATCATGCTGCTCATAGCTGCCAGGAATTCCAGCTCTGGGTGATCTGATTCCATCTTCTGGCCTCCACAAACACACACACACACACACACACACACACTTCTTTAAAAATCTTTAAAATAAGCCAGGTGGTGGTGGCTTATGCCTTTAATCCCATCACTTGAGAGGGAGGCAGAAGCAGGCAGATCTCTGTGAGTTCAAGGCCAGCCTGGTCTACAGAGCGAGTTCCAGGACAGGTTCCAAAGCTACACAGAGAAACCTTGTCTCGGAAAAAAAACAAGACAAAACAAAAAAATCTTTAAAATGCCCAGTGGTGGTGCATGCCTTTAATCCCAGCTCTCCAGAGGCAGGGACAGGTGGATGGATCTCTGAGTTTGAGGCCAGCCTGGTGTACAGAGAGAGTTCCAGGACAACCAGGGCTACACAGAGAAACCCTGTCTTGAAACACAACAACAACAAAAAAACAAACAAAAAGATCTTTCAAACAACAAAAAAATGTTGTGAGAGTTTGAAAGGGGATCAAGGGATGTGGCAGGAGGCAGTCTTTGGGCTGGGATTAAGAAGCAGAAGTGGGGGGGGGGGCGGATCCCCAGCCCTGAGGGAAAGTGGAGGCCAAAGTGGCAAGACCTTTTTCTGTTGTTAGTGGTATGCTGGCACACGCTGTGACTCAGGGAAGCGCAGTTGACATGGACACAGTTGGTGTCCTCGTCAGAAAGACACAAATCACTTTATGTCCTCTCCATCCTGTATCCATCTCGGCCTCTCAATTCAGGGAGCATACATGATCTTCCTGACGCTCCATCCTGAGGCTCCTGCAAGGCTCCGTGGGCTTGTCATCTGCTAGTTAGAGTGCTCCAGCATGTCAGCTCTGCCAGCCTTGCCGTGGTCTGCCGCTGCACAGCTCCTTCCTCTGAGATGCTTCTGACACTTCAGCTGTTAATCAGTGGAGAGAGAGGCAACCGCTCTGTGCTTCACCAAGGGGATTCGGAGACAGGCTCAGGCCGTGGAGAGCCCGGCCAGGCTTGGAGGTAGTCGTGGAAGAAGCAGGGACCAAGGTAGCCCGCCTCCCACTGGGCCCGGAGTCCCCCGCTAGCCTCCTTAGTGCAGCAGAGGGACAGCAGCCACCATGCAGACCACTGGCCTTCGTGGCAGAGGGACGGGGGAGTCATGAAGTCCAAGATGGAGCCACTCCTCAGTTCAGTCCCCTCTAGAGAAACTGAGGCAGGAGCTGCAGTCTCCAGTGACAGAAGGGGAGATGGGCTGGTTTCACAGGTCCAAGCCCCTTCTCTGAAGTGGAAGTGCTGTGACAGTTAGGGTTACAAGGCCCAAGCAGGGAGAGCCAGAAAAAGCAGGCTAGTGTCTTGGCCCCGACCCCCCCAGGTGGGTGTTAGGATCAGGGACTGCCCCTTCCTGTTTCACTCACTGGCTCCGTGGCCTTGATCACCAAGAATCTGAGGCTCAATTCTTTGGTTTGTAAAGTGGATCATTGTGAGGAACCTTCTAGAACAGGGCCTCAGACATCAGTTTCTACAAGTCTCTTTCTCTGCGAGGCCCTGTTAGATAAGCTGCCAAGCTCCTGTTTGACAAGCACTTAGAAGCAGCTTTTGCTAAAAAGCATTAACTCCTCACTTGGGCTCACAGGTCACTCAAAGCAAGACAAAAGCCTGGCGTCTCTGCCTTCAGCTGTGTCTGTCACCTCGACTCCGACTCCTGCATGACAGGCATGTTAGTCACTCAGGAGTGACTAGTGAACCCACCTCACACACACACACACACACCCTCCTTGAGGCTGAAGGCACAGAGATGAGTCACTGTCCTACCTTGGATTCCAGGGACAGCAGGACAGACCACCACCCTCCGGATGTAAGCACTCTCACAGGAGCCCCCATCTTGCCAGAACCATCTTGGTCCCCGTCAACGATGACAGCAGTTGACAGTTTAATAATTCATTTGTGAGACCCCTTTGAAAGACCAGGACTGTTAAATTATATGCACACCTCTTTCCCTTACTCCAATTCTTTTTTTTTTAAACCTGAAGTTCCAATCAGTACCCTGAAGATGGATTTGGTGTCACTTTGTCTCTGGGGACCCCAGGGTCCCTTTTGCATGCTCTTGATCAGATGGTTAAGGGAGTTTTAAAACGGGTGGAGGCAGTTAGGGCAGCTTCGTCTTGGCCCTCTGTCCACCTTAGCTTCACCCTCCCAGCATGGCTGTTGAGCTGGAGGTGGGACTTAAAGAGAAGAAGAGAGAGTTCACTCAGGAACCAAATCTGGGTGACCATGGCCTGGGAATGCCATTTCTGGTAACCTCAAATTCCATGTTCCCACATGGTAATGGTGTGAAATTTTTATAGTAACAAAACAGAGTTGTAATAAATTATTTTTCAAAGGCTTTGGTGGAAATATTGAGGGGTGTGGGTCTCAGGAAATTGGGGATTAAAGGTGCTATAAGCCTCATGCTGTCTGATACACTTCAGCCCTTGGGTTGGTGGGAGCTAGGGTCTGTCTGTATATTTCAAAGGATTTACATTTATCATGAAGATGTTAGATCACATATAGAGGAGGGCACTAAATGGTTCTTAAGAGGGTAACCAATGGCCCCGGATAATTTGGCTCTGGACTCATTCTAAACTGCACCATCATTGAAGTTCTGATTGGTCAACCTGCAGAAGATTCAGTGGAAAGTGAGATTCTCTTCTGGAACTTCCTTCATAGCACCCAGTTACATCTGTCTTGAAAAATCAATGGTAATCTAAAATTTAAGTTAGAGAACATTTAGATAAAAGCTTGACAAACTAGCCAGATGATGGTGGCGTACACCTTTAATCCCAGTACTTGGGAGTCAGAGGCAAGTGGATCTCTGTGAGTTCAAGGCCAGCCTGGTCTACAGAGTAAGTTCCAGGACAGCCAGAGCTACACAGAGAAACCCTGTCTTGAAAAAAAAAAAAAAAAAAAAAACTTAACAAACTAACATAATTATCTCAAACATAAAATCTTTCTTTTTTTTTATCAATGTTACTAAGAATAGATCAGTGACACCATTTTTTTTAATTATTTTAATTTTGTGTGTAGGAGTATTTCACCTGACTTCTGTCCAGTATTGAGTGTAGTGCCCTTGAGATCAGAAAAGAGTACGAGTTTCCCCTGGGACTGGAGTTGCAGATAGTTTTGAGTAGCCATGTAGGTGCTGTGGGAATTGAACCTGGGTCCTCTAGAAGATCATCTTAACACTGAACCATCTCTCCAGCCCCAGTAACTCCATATGTGAATGAAAATCCAAGGAACTGTAGAAAATGTGGACATAACATAGATAAAATGTGTTAATAATTCTGGAAACATTTTTACTTACTTTTAAACTAACAAATTAACTAGTCTGTTAGATTTGCTTAAGTTTTGTGAATTCAGAGGGATTTGAACTAAGGTCATGAGCTGGCTTACTTAAAGGCGTGCTTGAATCCAAGTCTTTTAGGAGAATTTTTATCATGTATTTAAAGATGACACAGAAATACATATACTGACAAACCAAGATAATACAACTGTTATGTTACGACTTTGTTGTGGGGAGCTGGAGAGATGGCTCAGTGGTTAAGAGCACTGGCTGCTCTTCCAGAGGACCTGGGTTCAAAACAGTAATCCTCTCTCTTTTGTGAGGTAAGCTATAAGTTGCCATGGCCCGAGAACCTCAATGGCCAGAAGAGGAGGACATTTCTGCTCAATGCTGTCCCCAGAGGAAGTCAGAGATGGCCGCTACAGGAGACAAACTCCTGAAGCAGATGGGGAAGGTTCCCAGAGGAGGCCGGGTCCCTTGGCCCATCAGGATGCTGGCAAGTGTGAACTGGAGGAGGAAGGCCCTCTGCAGACACCAGGGTGGAGGGAGTTGCATAAGGACCATTCTGTGGTGGGGATAGGTGTGCTGGTGAAGGAATTCCTCCCGAGGTCAGAGTAGGAATAGAAAGCAGGTTTATTCAGAATACTGCAGAGACATCAGAGGCCACGGAGGTAACAGAAGAAGGACCAGCATGTATGATGGAACCCGCGTCTCTGTTTCTGTGGTGTCCTCATTCAGATAGGGTGAGCCTCTGTGAAGGAGGACAGCTCAGAGCTCAGACCAATCGGTGTGTGTTCCCAGGTGGTTAGGGTGAGCCACCTTGTGTGCAGGTTCCCTGGCCAGTGACTCCCACCGTGCAGATGAGGGCAACCCGGACAGATAGTTGTTGGGTCCTGGGCAGTTTAAGTGAGCCATTTTGCATATAATTTCCTGTCGTGAATCCCCAGCACATAGATGAGGGCAGCTCTGGGATGGCTGTAACTAATCTTGTTGGGCCTGGCCATTCTGTTCAGTTCCACTGTGGGTGGAGCAGAGCAGGGCCTTTTCTGTTTGAGTTATGCTTTCTAGGCCAGGCTCAGGGGAGACCCATTGGCTTTCTGGTCCCCCAGTCAAAGTCGCTCTACAGCTAGTCCATCTTTTTTTTTAATTGTTGTTGTTTTGGTTTGGGTTTTTAAAGACCGGGTTTCTCTGTGCAGCCCTGGCTGTCCTGGAACTCACTCTGTAGCCCAGGCTGGCCTCAAACTCAGATCTGCCTGCCTCTGCCTCCCAAAAGCTGGGATTAAAGGCGTGCACCACCACCACTGGGCTGCAGCTGGTCCCTCTTTAATCTTGCAATTAGTTATGTGGCTGTACATCTGAAGGCCAGATCTTTGGGAATATGTTCCCCAAAAGACTTTCATCATAACGTTTGAAATCTATCTGTGTTAAAATCTTCCACTCCCTACCCGATTGGTGTTAGTAATCATCATGCTGAAACATAGGGGTCTCAAAGCATTCCCTGCAAGTGGACGGCTGCAGAAGTCCCCTTTCTTCCCTTTCCCTGCTTAGCAGCCCCCCCCCCCCCCATCAGTTCTTCCCGGTGCTGATTAAAACTCCACTCTCTGCTTACACTTTATCTCTTTAATTGGCATATTGGATGGGATAGCCAGCCTAGCTTGTTGGGACTGCCGACGGCGGGGATTTTACCCTACCATGCCAGTGACATCTGGGCCTTGATTTCCCTCTGTGCCCCATGGAAGTTAATATCAGTGAAATGACCCGACCTCATTAAGCCAAATGCAAGGGGTTCCCTGATTCTTGGTGATGGGGCCTAGGGGTTGTGTTGTCTGGCTGCCTCCTAAGCTGCTGCTGTCTGGGAAGATGAGCCCAGGAGTCAGCCCCTGTCTTCTTCCCATTAGCCCCACAGCCAATCAGGGGCAGCAAGGAGCTTTCCAGGCTGCTGCAGGTGTTCAGAGGAAGCACAAGGAAGTGGGTGGGCGCTGGCAGATGTCGACCACTTTGCTCCTGGGGGATAGGTCTGCTCAGTTTTACCCGCATCCGGGGGTGGATTATTTGCTTTGTATTCTGTCCTCGTCCTAGTCTGCTAGGGATCGCCCTGTCCTTCAGCCTGCGCTAGTTCCTGATTGCCGGGCAGGTGGTGACACTCCAACGTCTGTCTTGTGGATCTCGGTTCCACTGTGCAAGCTGTACACTGAAGCCTCAGTGAGGCTCTGATCTAATAATAGATGGCCCTCCCTCAGGGAGCTTAGCAGCCCATCTCCCTGAAGTCCAAGAGTGGACAGACCTCCCTTTTCTTTCTTTTCTTTTATTTTTTTAATATTGTTTTGATTTTTTTAAATTTACTTATTTTTATTTTATGTGCATTGGTGTTTTGCCATGGGTGTCGAGTCCCCTGGAACCAGAATTACAGACAGTTGTAAGCTGCCATGTCGGTGCTGGGACTTGAACCAGGGTCCTCTGGAAGAGCAGTCAGTGCTTCTAACCACTGAGCCATCCCTCCAGCCCAAACCTCCCTTTTCTAACACCTTCCACCTGAAGATGTAGCTGCCCGTGTGTGGCTCCTCTCTGATTAAGGCCTGCTGTGTGTCCCTGTCCCGTCCCATCCCGTATCTCCTCCCCCCCCCCACCCCAGGAGGGTGGCACTAGCCAGGCTGGAAGGCTGCCTGGGAGATAGCACAAAGGACACTAGCCAGCCAGCCTGCCACCGTCCATCCCCTGTTTTACCACCTAGCTGAATGCCCCTCCCCACAAGTCTTTAACCTCTCTGGACTTCATCCTACACAGAGGATAGAGATAATCGTGGTACTTGGGGCTGGAGAGAGAGTTGAGCAGCTTTGATTGTGTACTGCGTTTGGAGAAGACTTGGACTTTGGTTCCCAGCTGTTAATATTAGGTGACTCACAACACCTATAACTGCAGGCACTCTTCTAGTCTCCCCAAGCATGTACACACGAGAATGTGCGCACACAAATAAAAATAAAATAAGTCTTTTTAAAAATGAATGGTTCCGGGCAGTGGTGTCACACGCCTCTAATCCCAGCACTCAGGAGGCAGAGGCAGGTGGATCTCTGTGAGTTCAAGGCCAGCCTGGTCTACAGAGTGAGTTCTAGGACAGCCAGGACTGTTTCACAGAGCAACATTGTCAAAAAAAACAAAAAACAAAAAACAAAAAACAAACAAACAAAAAAAGGTACTCAGCTCATTCTGTTATAGAAAATGTTAAGTTAAAGATGCTAATAATTCATGTAGATCATAAATTAGCAAGCCCTCAATACATACTACCTACAACTCTGTAGCTCCATTGGTAGAGAGTTTACTTAGCATGCATCAAGCCCTGGGTTCAATCCCCAGCACCACATAAACTGGAAATGGTGGAGCAGGTTTGCAATGCCAACTGTTGGCGGGAAAAGAGAGGAAATGGTCAGAAATTCAGAGTCATCCGCCTTCAATACAGAGTCCCTGTGTAAAAATGAAAACAAATAATAACACCTAAAAATGCTATCAACAATAAAATGACCCAGCACAGAGGTCGTAGAGGCCTCAATCACTGTAGAGTCCCCACTGGGCTTAACAGCTCTGGGGAGAAGAGGCCCCTAGGACGCCCCCTAGGCATGGAGCCACCTACTTATTCAGGCACAGAGCCTCTGGGTCACTTTCTCCAACCCCCATGCCTACAGTAGCCCGCCCCTTGTAGAAGACACATTGGAGCAGGCAACTCCATACCTGGTCCCTGCTCTGCTTCTCAGTAACCAAATGTCCTTGAGCTGGGCTTTCCTGGCTTCAGACTCCTCGTCTTTGAAGTGGGCAGAGGAGCCCTTGAGCTGCCCTGGCTTCCTTGGTTTTGTAAGCTCTGGTACATGCACGGGGCAAGACTGGCCAGAGCTGGTGGTTTCTGAGCTCTGTTTTCATCCTAGCAATCAAGCCTGCAGGGGAAGGCAGTTGTCTGTGCTTTGGTAGTCTTTACTGTCCACCATCCTCAGAGGACTCGAGGTGTGAGTCGGGAGGGAGAACAAGAGACCTTGCTGAAGGTCTGGGGTGTATCTCTAGGGTGTAAGCCTCTGTTGAAAGCCTTGGGGAGACCGGCTGACCAGAGCTAGGGTCCAGGAACTATCAGAGGCAGCTACATCCACAACCTTTGATGGAGCCATTGACTCTGCTCCTGGTAGGCAGCTGAAGGCATTCTCAGACTAGCCTTTAAGGACAGATGATGCAGCCTATGTGTCCATCACTGGCAGAGTACAAGGGCAGATGTAGAGAGGAACAGAGCATGGCATGCTTGGCTGAAGTTCAAAGCAGGTGATTATATATGTACAGGGCCTTGTAAATGGATCCCACAACATGCTTTAATATATCCCCAAATGTTGGGCGCTTGCCAGCGCACACAGCCAGGGCCAGGGGCAGAAGTGCAAGACAGAACACTTGCTAGTATGCTTGGTCCCCAGCACTACAAAATACAAAAACAAAAGCCATCAGGAGCCAGGTTGAAGGGGCTCCTACAGGGCAAATGTGGAACAAATTGAGCAACAAATTAATTAAACACAACAGTCAGAAATCAGTAGAAGCATAGAAGTCCCTGTTAAACAGATGGGCAGCCAAGAAGGGCAGCCTGCATTATGCAGGGCAGTGCTAATTGACTTCAGGCATTCGGTCTACAGCCATCGTGAAGGTGGATGCCACAAGGACCATCCATGGACGTCAAGGCCATGGCAGTGGGTGGGAAGTATTGAGGAGGCGACTCTGCTTGCCTGCTCTTAAAGTATGTCCCCACAGAGTTCTTGTATTTGCAAATGAGAATAAAACAAAAACAGCAGTAATTATATGGTGGAAGAATCCAGCACCACATTGACAGAGTGATCACAACAGCCTTCAAGATGACTGCGCACCTGCCAGGAGCACACCACCTGTGCAGGCTTGCCGCGGAGGGAGGCGCTGCCTTCCCACGGAAGGATGGGACTGAGGAAAGTAAGGCCCCGGGACGGGACCAGAAATTATTCTGGAGGAAAGCTGGGCTGTCTGTGGGCTTGCTGATGCCGTGTTTCTTTGCATTTTGTTCTGTTTTTATTTTTTGTGCTTATATTTATTTTTGTTTTTTTAAAGGGGGGTTTCTGGGTTTTTTGTTTTGTTTTGTTTTTGAGACAGGGTCTCTTCTCTATGTAGTTCTGGCTGTCCAGGAACTCCAAGTGCCTTCCTTGGGTGTGTTTTGAGAAAGGTCCTATTATCTTTGGATAAATTGAATGGGTGGTCATTGGAAACTTGATTTCCACATTCTACACATTAGCATTTGAGACCCCTGCTTGAGCATCCAGGGCAACCCCCCAGGCACGTGACACAGAGGACATGGTGTGGGGAGTCCTGATGATGTCAGACCTTGAGCCAGGGTAGCCCTGAAGGGCTGTTGTCCCGTCCAGGATCTCAGCAGCACTGGTCTACAGGTGGGTGGAAGGAAGCCTGGTACATACTCTATAGTCCTACTTTAGGGACAGGGAATGCTGCCTCCGCCATTAATGAGAATCCCACGTGTCGCCATGTGCAGCCTCATTCATCAGTTCACACACACAGTATGTTTTGTCCTTTCTTTTTTTTATTAAATTCTGTGTAGCTAGAGTTTTTCTCTCCGGGTCCCGCCAAGCTCCGGCAGTCCCGTAGCCCACTTATAAAATAAGCATACAGATGCTTATATTATTTAAACTGCTCAGGCCTACCATTAGCTCAGGCCTACCATTAGCTCAGGCCTACCATTGTCTAGCTCTTACTTTTATACTACTCAGCCCATTTCTGTTGATCTATATGTCACCACGTGTTCCGTGGCTTTACCAGCTGGCTTTACATGATGCTCCCTGGACAGCAGCTAGCGTCTCCTCCTCTTTGCCTCCTGTTCTCTCAATTCTCCTCTCCACTAGTCTCACCTATACTTCCTGCCTGGCTACAGGCCAATCAATCAATCATCCACAGCAATTCTGTTTTATTTGTTTTGCACATGGAGGTCAGAACAGTTTACAGGAGTGGGTTCTTTCCTTCCCTCGTGTGGTCCCAGGGATGGAATTCAGATCCTTGGACTTGCAGCAAATGCCTTTACCTGCCGAGTCATCTTGACACCCTCCCCTCTCTGCCTTTTTTGAGACAAAAGTCTCATGTAGCCCAGACTAACCTCGGACTCCCTATGTAGCTGGAGATGGTCTTAAATTTTCTGACTCTCCTGCGGCTAGCTCCCAAGTGTTGAGATTAAAGGTATGTGTCACCTAGTTGGTCCCTTTCTGGGGACTGAACCCGTACTTCGTGCAAGCTAGGAAAGCACTCTACCAACTGCCTTCTGTCCCCAGCCTCTACACGGGCTTTTTTTTTCCTCAACCACTGTATGGCAATATATCACATGCCACACATCCCCTTCAGTGTGTAAACACATTGCAAGTGTACAGTTCAATGGGCTTCGTCATGACGTGTTACTAACTTAAGACAGTGAGCTACGGGCGCTGGTGCGATGGCTCTCCCAAGCCTGACCACCTGAATACAGTCTCAGAGGCCTGCAGAGTGAAAGGAGAGACCGATTTGGGAAGCTTGTCCTCTGACCTCTGCACATGCTCACGGGCACTCATTCACACACCCACATGCGTATGTCCTCACACACAAATAAATAAATGTAAAAAGTTGTGATACTGTAAGTGACCTAAAAATCTTTCCATTTTAACTATTCTCAGTGTACTGCTTGGTGGCATTGGCTGCTCTTTATAAGACTGTGCAGCCAAAAAAAAAAAAAAGACTGTGCAGCCATCCCCACCATCCGTTTCCAAGCTGGATGACTCCCCCGACCCCTTCTTCCAGCTTCTGGGAGTCTGCCCTCTGCCATCTCCATGAGCTTTGTTCTAGATGCCAGGTGGGGCTGCTATGCCTACCATTCATCAGCACAGTGTTTTCCAAGTCGATTCATGCTGAAGTGTGTATCCGAATTTTGCTCCTTTTATGGCCGAGTGCTATTCCCTTACATTCATATACTCTGTTTATCCCTTGGTGGATATTAGGCTATGGTGAATAGTTCTCCTGTTCTCTCCGTGTAGCAGGAGTTGAGTTCCTATCTTTAATTCTTTTAAGTCTGTGTAAGAATAAAATTGTGGCTTACATGGTGATTCTCTCTTTGAGATGCCTGACCTAATCCCCCCCCAGCCCCCCATAACTACCTGATCATTTTGAAACAAGGCCTTGTGTAGCCCAGGCTACCCTCAGACTTACTGCGTAGTAGAGTGATCGATCCTCTAGCCTCTGCTTTCCAAATGCTGGGATTAAAGGCGTGGGCCACCACCGCCCGGTCTAGGTCCTTGTTTATAAAGCTGCTTTTCCACATGTGGCTGGTGAGCCCCTGATGATCCCCCCCCTCAGGGATGGGACCCCTGAGCTTAGCCCATACATGGTGGCCCATGAGCAGCAAGCCCATGCCGGCTCTGTACGCTCTCAAGTCTTCCTGCTTTCCCAGCCTGCTTGCTCGCACCCCTCTAACCTGTCCCCTCTCTTCCTTCTTCAGATGTGCCTGTGGAGAAGCTGGCCACCATGCCAGCTCTGCGCGTCATCAACCTGCGTCTCAACCCACTGAGCGCCGAGGTGCGCGTCATTGCCCCGCCACTCATCAAGTTTGATATGCTCATGTCTCCAGAGGATGCACGGGCCCCTCTGCCTTAGGACACCCTCCTGGGGCTCGCCCAACAAGGGACAAAGGCTACTGGCCTGCCATCCTGAGAGGAGGGAAGCCTGTGGGAAGGCCAGGCATGGGGAGCGGGGTGGGTGGGCCAGACTGCGGGAGGGAGGGAAGCAGCTAAGCCAAGGTAGGTAGCTTAGCACTATAGTGAGAGCCCCAGAGGGAGAAGGCTAGGTGAGGCTAGAGCCTGGGCTCAGGCCACTCACAGCTGCTCTGCTGACTTAGGTAGGCTCCTCTCTCCAAGCTTTGTTACTCGGAAGGAGGAATAGTAGTGGAGAGTCTTCCCTGCCTGGGTTCTGCCTCCACATCGTCAGACACCCTCCAAGCTCGTGGATGAGCCTTTCACGGGCGTTTGATGGACCTTATGATCGGAAGCCTTGTTTCTAGTGTGAGAGCCAATCACCATCCTGAGAAGAGACCACCTCCGACTGTTTGCCGCCTTCTGAGGACCGAACGCAGTCCTTCTTCTGAAAGACACCCTTCATGGTGCCATGTCCTGGCCGTCAGAGTACCTGGACTGGTTGGAGCCTGAACTAGGAGTTCGGATGCCCAGACCCTGTGGCTGGGTCCTGTGGCAGGAGAGTTTATGATGAGGAACCCATAGACGTCTGGCCGGGCTACGGAGGGGCAGCTCCAAGCAGCTCATCCTTCCTTGTACAAGACAAGGGGAGGAAGTTCTATGCATGCTGCTCTGTCCCTCCCCGATAATGGGCTGATGTGGCCAGACATCGTCCCCAGGACCACAGGAGAGGTGGCCCAGAGAAGACAAAGCCATCTGCGCCTGTGACTCTGACCTGAGGTCCTTAGGTGACCTCCTTTACTGTGGCCTCCCTCTGGCAGCAACCTGGTTGCCTTGCCCTGGTCCAGGACCACCAACCTCAAGGCTATCACCATAATCACCAGTAACCTGACATCTCCAGGACCTCTGCCTGTGGCCTAGGGGGTAGCCAGAGAGTAGGGTGTTCAGCTATCCCAGTATACTCAGAACTGTGGAATTTCCCCAGGAGCTGGCTGGGCCCTTGCTCCCCGGTAAGGCCTATACTCGGGGACATCCCTGAATCCCTCAATCTCCACGTGTCTGCCTCCTCGCCTGAGCAAGCAGGCCTATCAGCTGCCCTGGCCCTGGCTGGTCTATACCTTTGTGTAGGTCTGTGAAAGCCACGGAGGTCCAGGACACAGACAGGGCTGGGCCACTTTGTCTCTAGGGTTTTGGCAGCTTAGAACTGACACCGCTGTTCAGAACAGAAACCCATCACGGAGTTTGTCTGGGTCCCTGCCCTCTCCCGGTGCTCCTGGCTCTCGGTAAGGATGCCACAGGGGCATTGCTGGTATCACTGAGGACTGTGTATCCCCAGAGAAACTGCCCATCCTGCTCTCATCCCAAGGCTAGTCAGCCAGATGAGGACCAAATAAGGGCTGGGTGCAGTCCAGACTGGATTGGCTCCTCCCACCCTGCGTCCCTGAGTTGGGGATTTCACCTTCCTGAAGAAGAAGCGGGCCTTCTCTGGGATGTAAGAGTGGTTGGGCCAGCCTGGCAACTCCAAGTGTAGACAGGCTGACACCAGCGTGCTGGAAATGCAGCCTCCGGTGGTGTGCACCTGTCATGGGAGCGCCGGGGAGGCTGAGACTGTGGGAGAGCAGGTGTGAGGCCAGTCCGTACTGCATAGTGAGAGTCTATCCCAACACAACCGCAGACAGAGTAAGAGAGAGGAAAGAGTGTCGGGCATGGTGGTGTCCACTTACAACCCCAGCCCTCAGAAAGTAGAAGCAGACGTGTCAGGAGTTCTAGGCCAGCCTCGGCCTAGAATAAAGAAGCCCTGGGCTATGTGAGACCCTGTCTCAGTAAAATAAAAGGGAAACTAAAATGCAGGTTCTCAGGCCTCACACCAGCTCTCTGAGTCAGAGCTGTGTCTTAACAAGCACCATAGCCGGCCGGTTCCTTCAGAAGTGTCACAGTGTGAGAATCAGTTGAGGGCCTGGGTGACCTGGGCATGTTCTCATAGTGCAGAGTGAAGGTGTCCCTGCCCCCCCCACACACACACACACTCACACACTCACACTCCCATGGATCTGAGTATATGCTCAGCCTCCCACTAACTCAGCACTGGGAGACCCTTGCATCTTAGATCACTAGACGATGGTGATGGTTAGGGGTGTCCTATCTTCCCACCCCACCTCCCTGGTTCATCCCTGCATGCCAGTGTTCCTGGATGTTGTTCTCTGCGCTGCCCAGACATTATGGTCTGGTCTTTCTGGGCAAGCTTGGTCAGAAACCTCCAAATCCAGGCTCACAGTGTGCGGAAACCCTTTGCTTCAGTCTACAATAAAGGGTGGATGTGTTAGTCTCATCTGCCTGGGTAGTGTTTGGTTTTTAGTTTCTTTTTTTTTTTTTTTTTTTTTTTTTTCTTTCCCAGTGTGTATGTGGTATTTGATTGATTTTCCCAGCACAGACTCGGGATCGGGGCTGGTTGTCACCTGCCCGCCTTTGAAGGAGACTGCCTCTCCGGTGGAAAGCTTGAGTTACAGAATTTGGTTCTCTAAGCGACAGCTGCTGTGGTCATTAGATCAGCTGGGCCTGCCTGCATGAGTCCATCAGGAGTGAGCTGTGGACTGTGGGCGTTCCCTCAGAGAAGGAGTTGATAGGGAAGATCATTAGACCTGAGATGCCAGCCACTCTCCCAGCCGTTTGTATGCAAATCTGTAGGCTAGGGAATGTTAACTGAGAAGCTCCATCTATAGGGCTACGGGGAAGTCATTATCTATGCTGGGTGACTTTCCAGTGAGGCTTTTTGAGGGGTCACCCACACTCCTATAAGCAACCCATGCTCTGTAAAGAAACCTAATAAACTCATTGCTTTCCCAGATTTAACTTTGGTGGAATCATACTTTGGCTTGTCGTTGGGATCTTACAAGGAGGAAGGTAGACATTGTTTACATCTCCCCCAGGGGAGGAATTCTCAGAACCACAAGGTAAAGGAAGCTGCATTGAACCCTCCTGGTTGTGGTGGTGGACGACGCACACACGCCTTTAATCCCAGGCAAAGGCAGGCAGATCTCTTTTGTGTTCCAGGCCAGCCTGGGCTAGAATGAGTTCCAGGACAGCCAGGGAAACCCTGTCTCAGAAAAAAAAAGGGGGGGGGGCTGGAGAGATGGCTCAGCGGCTAAGAGCACTGACTGCTTTTCCAGAGGACCCAGGGTCAATTCCTAGCACCCACATGGCGGCTCACAGTTGTCTGTAACTCCAGGATCTAACACCCTCACACAGACATGCAGGTAAAACGCCAATGCACACAAAAGTAAATGAGAAAGCTGCATTGGGTGAGCACATGGAACGGACAGCCTGTGGACCTGGAGAAGGCTATTTCTGATCAGCCTGTGCCTCAGTTGCCCCTCACTAGTTCTAGACATTACACCCATTGTGACTCATCCCCCCAGGTCCCTGGTTCTCTGAGACTGGGAGACCGGGATACTGATTAAAAGTGCATCGACTCTGCTCACCCCCAAATGTAGCCGCAGAGGCTCAGGTTTGGCTGGTGCTGTCCAAACAAACCCTCCCGGTAGCTTTGATGTTCCAGCTAGAGAACTGCTGTTCTGAGGTCAGGCTTTGCTTTGCTTTTCTTTTTTTTAAGTTGAATTGACCAACTTGAATTTACTTGGAATTGTAAAACCAGATGTACTACAGCCTTTATTGAATATACACAGAACACTCAGCAGGTACCAGGCACATTATGGCTGTTAACATGTTTATCCCTTGGTGCTATCTTAGCAGCTCTTGCGATTTCTAGAAATCCCTGCCTCTCTCCAAGCCTTGGTTCCCGGCTGCAAAATAAAGGGGCCATGCTAGGAGATTGCCAGGGAGCTTTCTGGAATCACACAATCGCCGTTGCTTGGATTCTAAGGGTTCCGCTGTTAAATATCCCCTGCCAATCAGGCCTTTTCTGTCAAATGCCAGCTTTCAGGACTTCAGCCAGAGACCTATGAGCAGACAGACAGAGGCTCGCTTGCTGTTCCTGTAGGGAGTTGCCTCTGAGGGGGCTGAGACTTGGGGTTTTCCATGCAGATGGGAAGCCTTGGTCAAGACGGTGATTACAGTGCAATTCAAGATGGGTGGACTGGACATGCGCTGGACTGTGGTGGCGCACGCCTTTAATCCCAGCACTCGGGAGGCAGAGGCAGGCAGATCTCCAAGTTCGAGGCCAGCCTGGTCTACAGAGCAAGTTCCAGGATAGCCAGGGCTACACAGAGAAACTCTGTCTCAAAAAAAAAAAAAAAAAAAAAAAAAAATGGGACCTTGACAGCCAGTTGGAGATCCTGCTATTCCACGTGAGCAAAACCAGAGTCCTGGATCTCTTGTGAGTTCGAGGCCAGCCTGGTCTACAGAGTGAGTTCCAGGACAGGCACCAAAACTACCCAGAGAAACCCTGTCTCGAAAAACAAACAAACAAAATCACATGTGGGCTTTCTAAGAATCAGAATCCCAGGCCTGACCTGCCAGGCAGACAGACTCTGGAAATATGTCCCATGCACCTTAAAGAGTTCCTGCTAACCACCCACATAGCATCCAGAGGATCCTTCTAGATGCTACAAATCCTGAATGGTTCTCCCCTTCCTTTAGGGGAACTCAAGGGCTTACAAGGGTATTTTAGACAGAGCACCATCTACTGTCTGCCAACTTCTCTAATGGACCACTAAGAAATACCCCACTCCCCCACCGTCACCAACTCCCAAGTGTTTGTTTATCCATAGAGCTTATCACCTGCTATGTAACCAATGAGCATTTATCTATGCCCATTATTTACACTTCTTGTACCCAGAGTCCCCCCAAAGACCACCAAGAGACTGAATCTGATGCCAAAGCAAAGAGTCTTTACTTTGAGTTAACTCGGGACTCTCCGTCCGTCTGACAAAGCAGCAGAGCAGGAGAGACCCTGAGTAGCAACGGGGCAGGGTTTTTAAAGCCAGGGGTGGGGACTACAGACTACATAGGAACAGACTCAGGATTGGTTTATTCGAGTGGCAATCATGTTAGTAACTTTCAATTGGCTAGGGTTAGTTGGGGGTTACAGTTATCCATTTTGGGGCAGGCCTGGACAAGTCCCAGGCTGTGCCCTTGAGCTGCCATGGAGGCTGGCTGGCCTCCCACATTCACATTGACCCATGCATGTAGCTCTAAGTTGGTGAGGGGTCCCAGACAGTAAGCAACTGGCTTAACCTTGAGCAGTCAGAGTACGTGCAGAAAGGGAGCTACTGCAAGGACTATGTCTTTTGTTCACAGTCCTCCCAGAAATTGCTTGCTCAAGTCTCAGGAAACTGAAACTGATTCCTGATCTCTGAGAGAAGACTGAGCACCCTGTTATGGCATCTGCTTGGTCTTTTCAACACTCATTAGACTCTTGGTCTTGGTTTCCATGCCTTTCCCTCCCTCCCATCTCTTGAGCAATGCCGGGCACACATGCAGCACCTATCTATCCACCAGTGGCTGAACAGGGGCATGGTAATGAATCTCAGTGTTTGAGAATTGGGATTTTGAGAGAACTGCTCACAGCCAGCCACTGCCAGCTCTAGGTCAGGCTCCACATTAAAGCTCCATGTATCTTCCCCGAGATGTTGGCTTGAGCATCAGGCAGTCCTCTTTGCACTGGTCTTCCCAGACCCTCACAAACCATAATGTTGTGGCTGAGTTTTGTCCTCAGTGGGGTGGCCAAGAGTCCACATGCACAGTCCAAGAGATGATGGGCAGCCCCCACCCCCCAGCCTCGTGCTCTCTGCCTGAGATCTCGCCGTCAGGAGATGGTTGCTTCCCACCAAGCATCACCCTCTCCTGTTCCCCCGGTTCCACCCTGTCAGGATTGACAGAGTTCAGGGACTAGAGCAACTAGACCCTTGCTGCTTAAAGTGTGGTCCTCAGCCAACAGCCTCAGGAGAGGGTGTGTGTGTGTGTGTGTGTGTGTGTGTGTGTGTGTGTAATAAATGTGGTACAGCATGTGCTTAGCATGTTCAAGAGCCTAGATTCCAATCCCAACACACAGACACACACACACAAAAAAAAAAAAAAAAAACACACAGTATGTTCCTTCTGAGAATTTGCCTTCCACCAAGATCTGCGTGTGATGTGTGGACATGAATGTTCCATGAGGCTACAATAGCCAGCTTGAAGGACTCCTCCCCCTCTTCCTCCCCTCTTCCTCTCCTCTCTCCTCCCCTCCCTCTTCTCCAGCCTCTTCCTCCTCTCCCTCCCCTTCTCATCCCTCCTTTAGTTGGTGGTCAACCACCATTGCCAACTTCAGTGGATCTGCAGTCACCAGCGGACACACCTCTGGGCATGCCCACAAGGATGCTTCCAGAGAGACCTCCTCCGCAATGGTGGGACATGGTACGCTGGGCTGGAACCCCAGGCTGGAAGCAGCTGAGCAGCCACATTCACTTCTGTTCTCTGTGACCTTACATTCTTCCAGCCTCCCCCACTGTGATGGCCTCCACCAACTGGGAGCCCAAAGAAACACTTCCTTGAGATGCTTTCGGTCAGTTACTTAGTCACAGCATCAAGAAAAGTAATTAAAGTCCCCCTCCTCCCTCCCTTCTCCTCCCTTCCCCTTCCTCTCCCCTCCTCCCTCCTCCCTTCCCCTCCTCCCTTTCCCCCACTCCTCTTCCCCCTCCTCTTCTTCCTTCTTTTTTTTTTTTTTTGGTTTGGGTATAGGGTCTTACTTTGTAGCCCAGGTTGACCCGAAATTCATGGTAGTCCTCCTGCCTTAGACTCCTAAGTGCTGGGACTATAGGCAGGAGCCACTATGTTGGGCTGGGGTTCTCTTATTATATATGCAAATCAAAAATGTACATTAATTTCCTAAGATTTGTACCCATCAGAGCAACCAAAGGGCTGGAGAGATGGTTTGACAGTTCAAAGTGCTGGCTACCCTTCCAGAGGACTCAAGTTGAATTTCTAGGCCCCACGTGACAGCCCCAAACCATCTGTAACTCCTGTCCTGGGGGATCCTACCCCCTCTTCCAGCTTCTATAGGCACCAGCCCTGTGGGACACAGACATGCATGAAGACAAAACACCCATACACATGAATAAATGATTCTTTTTAAGTTCAAGCTCAAGGAGTTTGAGGTCAGTCTGGACTACATGAGATCTTGCCTCAAAAACAAAATTAAACTTATGGGGCTGGAAAGATGGCTCAGGGGTTAAGAGCACTGACTGTTCTTTCCAGAGGTCCTGAGTTCAGTCCCCAGCACCCACATGGTGGCTCATAACCATCTATAATGATGCCCTCTTCTGGCCTGCAGGGACACATGCAGGCAGAACACTGTATATCTATAAATGAGTTAGAATAAATTTAATTTAATGTAATTTAAAAATAAGGTAAAATAAAGACACCGTATATCTGTGACTTGTCAAGTTTCCAGTTCCTGTCAATTCAGTTGCCACCACAACAGGGGAGGCAGTTACAGTGTGTGCTGCATTGTCTAGAGGTGACAAGTCAAACAATGCATGCCTGTGACCTCAGCACACAGGAGGGTGACAACCAGCTCTGGCTGTCCTGGAACTCACTCTGTAGCCCAGGCTGGCCTCGAACTCACAGAGATCCGCCTGCCTCTGCCTCCCCAGTACTGGGATTAATGGCGTGCGCTACCACTGCCCAGCAAAGGATGACAACTTTAAGGCCAGTTTCTGGGCTATAGAAATGAAGCCAAGGTACAGGCCTGGAGATGGTGGAGCCTGTGGCCAAAGTCACATACCATGGGGATGCTCCCAGGTGGAAGAGGAACTGGTTTCCCAGCCCAGGTCTTTTGACGATAGTCTGTATCACTGGAATTAGTGTCCAGGTCAGCGGCTTACAGAAGAAGCCTGTGAACTCCCTCCCCCCTGCCATCCCAGAAAGCTGTCTTGGTCCCCTAAAGCCTATGATGCCCTAGAGATGTATCTGAGTCCTCCTTGGCTCAGTGCCCTCCCCAGAAGTCCTCACTGTCACAATCTAGATTGTGTGCCCCAGCCTGAGAACAGGATTTCTCCGGGTGTCTCCGATCCCTTAGCAGACTCTGTATACCTAGGCTCAAGGATGGGGGCTGTGAAGATGAGGAGCTCCCTCTTACCCAAACCCTCACATTGTAGAGATAGGAACACTGAATTCCTGAGAGAGGGCGTGCTGGAAGCCAGTGTGAAAGCTGGATAAAGGAGAATGCCCAGGTTTCTGGCTGCCTGTTTGGGTTCTGAGGACTTCTTTAGGCTTTTCTGTCTCTCTTGGTAGCAGCCATCCAGCTCTGCAGCTGGATGGAGTCAGCCATCTGAGCCCTCCATTGTCATTTATAAATTCAGAGAATGGCGCTGACCTGCTTCCTTGGGGAGAGCTGGCTAATAAGCATTTTAAGGCTTTTAGAGTGAAATGCTCCTCAGAGGCTGTTTCCAGGCTCTGGGAAAAAAGCCCACTCCTGCCTGGGCTGTACTTAGCCTCTCTGCTGCTACCTTGGCCTCACTGTGCAAGGGAAGCCTCCCTCCTCCATCAAACAAATACTACAGAAGTCCCTCCTCCATCAAACAAATACTACAGAAGTCGGCAGGGTGGGGTCTGATTCCCAGGGGCCGCATTCTCACCATCCAGAGAGACCCCTATCCCTACCCTAAGGATTCTGAGCCTTTTCAAAAAGGGCAGCTACCCAGGTAGCCTCCTTTGCCCCAAAGGCCCCTGTGCATTTCCAGCCAGGGAGAAAGACTTGAGTCTCCCACTGGAGATACCTGGTATCCCCTCCACAAGAGAGCTGCCCCTCAGGGCACTCTTTGGCTTCATGCCAGCTCTTCTCCTGGGCAATTACCAACTCTGCTGGGCATCTCAGAACACGCTTCCAACCCTGCTTAGAGAGCAGGAGTACACACGCCAAACCAGCCCAGCCTTTGTGTGGTCCATCAGTACCAGTGAGGGTCTTCCACTGGATGGAGGTTGGGTTAGACAGTACACGCAGAGACAAGGGGGTCTCTGCCCTGAGAGGATGGTAGTAATGAGTATGGGTCCCTCCATCCTAACCCCAACTGACTATATTTGAAGATAGGGCCTGTGGACTCTATTGATTAAGGATAGTGTCCTGATTCTCTAGGGATGAAATCGGTATAAAAGACACATCTGAAGCTGGGCAGTGGTGGCACACGCCTTTAATCCTAGTGCTTGGGAGGCAGAGGCAGAGGCAGAGGCAGGTGGATCTCTGTGAGTTCAAGG